>VIIQ02000354.1:0-80198 GCA_007449985.2 Desmodesmus armatus
ACACACACACCACACCCACACAAACATTTACGAATCCGTCTGTTGTGCCCTGCCCCACCTTCACCCCCCCCCCCTCCCCTCTCGCAGGTCCTCCCATCCACCACTTCGATCTTTACAGACTCGATCAACCCCAGCAGCAGCACAGCAGCAGCAGCAGCAGCAGCAGCAGCAGCAGTCATTGGCCGCCTGGACCTTCCATCCAGTTTCAAATCTGCTGTCTCACTCATTGAGTGGCCTGAGCGCCTCCCTCACTCTATGACCCACAGCAGCGGCTGGAAGTGTGGATAGAGGCTCTTGACAGCAGCAGTAGCAGTGGCAGCAGCAGCAGCAGCAATGGCGGCTCTGAAAAGCAGCAGCAGCAGGAGCAGCAGCAGCGGTGGACGGCGTGGTCATACCCTTGCCCGATGCAGCAGCACCAGCAGCAGGAGGGGCCCACAGCACAGCAGGCTTAGAGGGGTGCAGATGGTATTGAGGATACTAACAGTGGAAGTGACAGTAACATTGACAGTTATGATGACAGTTACAGTGACAGTGACGAGGCTGATTGTTTTGCTGACAGTAGGGTGCGAGGGTAGAGCTGGTGGCATATGGAAGTAGGGTGGCAGCAGCGGCTGCAGCAGCTGCAGAGGGAACTGGTTCAGCAGCAGCAGCAGCAGCAGCAGCAGCAGCAGCAGCAGCAGCAGCAGCAGCAGCAGCAGCAGCAGCAGTGCTGACAGTAGGGTGTGGCTGGTGGCGCATGGAGTGCTTCAGCAGCAGCAGCAGCAGCAGTTTTGACGGCAGAGTGACGTGCATGGTACAACCACCTGTCTGCAGGATCCTTTGGCGGGAACTTGTACTAAGGGGGAACTATCATCAGGGTGTTTGAGGCGTCCCTCATTGGTGTGAGGCTGTGCCTCGGTCCCCGACACTCGGCTTTACTCGGCTGCCAACGGTCACACGGGTGTGGCCAGCAGGAGGGGGGCACCCCCCCCCCGGGGAACCTTAACAAATTGAAGTCCCAAACACTCTCCCATACGGTAGCTAGGTGGTGCTCTCCACACTGAATGAACGTTGCAGACTGTGAGGGACGACAAATGCAGAAGCGAGGGGGAGGTGCCACCCCGGAGGGGACATAGGAGGGTTGGAAAGGGGTGAAGGTGGCGAGGAGCATGGGACCGCTGGGCGGTGCTCTCACACTGGATGAACTTGGTGGACTGTGAGGGAAGACACATGCAGCCGGGGGGGGGGGGGGGTGGTCCAAGGTTTCTGGAGTATCTGTTGCATCATGAAGTGAACTGTCACAGGACCAAGTCGATGTTTCTCAGCACTGGTGAGTCGGCAAGGGGGGCGAGGTGGGAGGGAGGAGGGAGGGGGGGGTGGGGGGTGGGGGTGGGTGGGTGGGTGATGGGTGGTGGTGGTGGTGGTGGTGGGGGAGGGGTGTCAAGGTTTCCGGGGTATCTGTTGGGGTGACGGTCTTAGCAATGAGGTTCTGACATACTCCCTCGCCTGTGCTGCTAGCCGAAAATCATGTCTGGTTTGGCTGGCCAGTCACATGGCAAGGCAGCTGGGGAGTCAGGCTAGCGTGCAAAGCATCCAGCTGCAGGGAAAACTAATTTGTCACACGTAGTATGTAAATACAGCGACAGTGCACCCGTTGACCAGTGCTCTTGTGTGTCAAATGCAAAAAAGAAACCTCGACGAGTTGTAAGCTGGTGCCTAAGCGGCGATTCTGTGCCCCACGCACGTAGACTGTGCATCTTGACTCGATAGTGGCATTCTGATCGATCGAAGATTGCTGCCCAACTACCTCGACCCAGCTCTACGTTGAGGGAAACAGAACAGCAGCACAGGCGCAGGGATTGCAGCTTCAAAGGCGGTAAATGTGAGTGATGCACGCAATTGAGCGTTGAACGTAGGGCTTCCCGGAGTTGGAGCATGGCAGCATCTCGCAGGAGTTTTCCTCCCATCAACACCTGACCACCCTGGGCCCTGCTGCTACGGCTCTGCTGTTTACGTAAACAGCATAACACATCGTAAAGTATCACTCCTAACTGCAGCAGTTCAGCCAGGGTGCTGCTGTTTGTTCAGGGGGTCAGGCAGAGAGTAGACTGTTGAGCAGCAGGGGGGTTGGGGCTGTGATCCAACATCATGGCTGCTGCTGCATTGCTCCGTACCTCTAAACACGTTCTCTCACGATCAAACTTGCATGCTGGCAGGCGTTGGGTGTGGTGGGTGCACCGCCAGCAGCAGAAACAGCCCGCCAGACACAAAGCAGTTGACCTGCGCTCGTAACAGCTGTGCAGGCATGTATGCATGCACCAACATACGATCCACCGACCACACATTACGTCATTTTTCGCCCTTTGCTTCCCCTGCTGTCCCTCCCCTCTTCCTGCTGTCTTCCCTCCAACCAACCTACCCATGCAGCAGTTACAGTTACAGACAGCACCCCTCAGCCAGCGGTTACCAACCGACACCTCAGCACGCTCCAGCACAGTCACTGTCCTGCAGGACACTCCGCATGCGCGCCCATGCAGCCCTCCTGCACCCTTCATCTGTCCTGCAGCAGCAGTGAACTCCAGCACAGCGCATGAAGCGATCCCTATATGGACCAACAGCTGCTGCTGCTGTTACAGCAGCAGGCAGCACGTGCAGAGCTGCTGCTGCTCGTGCTGTCACACCAGACTCACCAGCAGCAGCAGCAGCAGCAGCAGCGGGTGACGCCAGCGCGGGTGACACCAGCGGCAGCAGCAGCAGCAGCCCAGTGAGCCCCAGCAGCACCTGCTGCACTGTGATCACTGCTGCTGACGGCCACAAGGGGCACCTTGTGCAGCAGCAGCAGCAGCAGCAGCAGCAGCAGGACAAGTGCCAAAAGCAGTTGGATCAATCTGCAGCAGCAGCGACAGAGTCAGAGGTGTCAACAAGGGATTGCCTGACACTTGCAGATAGTAATGGCTCGAACCCAGCTGTTGCTGCTGCTGATGGTGTCGATGAAGCCAGCAGCAGGCACAGCAATACACCAGTAGCAGCAGCAGGTGCTGCGGCAGCAGGGGCATTAGCAGGAGGCAGTACAGCTGGTGCAGTGGCAAACGGTGAGTTGGTTTGATCGAAGGGCGGAAGGGCGAGTTGATTGCATGGCTGCCGGTTTGGTTAGGTGGTGAGGTTCATTGTGGTGTGGTGTGTGTAGCCGGGGGAGGAGGGGGGGGGGTATAACACAGTGCGTGGGGGCTCTGCCAAGCTGCCAGTAGGCGCTGTGGGTTGGCTGGTTTGTGGGTAGGTGGTGAAGTGGTGCTGGAGTGTTGGTTGGTTGATTGGCTTGTGGGTGGTGGTGGTGGTGGGGGGGGGGGGGGTGTGTGCAGTGCGGGGGTGGGGGTGTAGGGGTGTCACACCCCAAGCTTGTGACAAGCCAATCCCCCCCCCCCCCCCCCCCTTGCACCCCCACACCCCCACATCCACTTATAGATGTGTTGATTGCTTGTGGGTGGGTGGTTGGTTGAGGTCTTTGTGCAGCAGCCGACACACATCCCCCCCACCCTCCGCCGTCCCTCCTCAGCAGCGGCACAGAAACGAAGCTGTGCATTGAGGTTCCTGTCCACTCTCCCTTCCTTTACAGCCACTTCAACTCAGACACTGAAACACACCGCAATGCAACCAGCACCCCCCCCCCCCGTGCTGCTCAAATGCTGCTCTGCCTGTGCAGTCCCCCTTCCATTCAAGTTTGGTGCGGTGCCGAGTGCAGCCCCTCCTCAGCAGCAGCAGCAGCAGCAGCAGCAGCAGCAGCCCCGCACAATTCCACTGCAGCAGCAGCCTGCCAGCCTTGCGGATGCCGATGCACCACCTGCTGCTGCCTCTGCTGCTGCCACACCCGCTGCTGTTGCTGGTGGTGGTGAGGACACAGCTTCCCCAGCAGCAGTAACAGCAGCAGCAGCAGCAGCGGCGGGTGACACCACAGCACTGATAGGATCACAGCAGCAGCAGCAGCAGCACGACACTGCTTTTGTCAGCAATCACTCTGCGCAACCCTCAGCCGAAGAAGCAGCAGCGACAGCACCAGCAGCAGCTGCGGTGACCTCTTCTACTGTCACCCCTGCTCCCGGTGCGCAACAACAACCCCAGCAGCAGCAGCAGCAGCAGCAGCAGCAGCAGCCGGACGCCTGGCAGCAGTACATTGCTGCCTGTTGGGAGCCGCAGCTGGCAGCAGTGTTGGGCAGGGACTGGAGGGCTGGGTGTCCCTCAGAGGTGGCTGCAATGCTGGTGTGGTCTGCACTGCAGCAGCAGCAGCAGCAGCAGCAGCCGGTGTGCAGTGCAGCAGCAGGAGCAGCGGCAGGCGGCCAGGGGCTGAGGAGTGACACCAGGAGTGACACCACAGCAGCGGCACCGGCAAGCAAGGCATCACAAGCAGCAGCAGCAGCAGCAGCAGATACGTCTCCTGTTGCTGACAACATCAGCAGCATCAGCGAAGCACCAGCGGGACCAGCAGGGTCCACTGCTGCTGCTGCTGCTGCTGCTGCTGCTGCTGGTGGTGTTGACTCTACTGGGGCAGCAGCAGCAGGCGCGTACGCAGCGCCGACGATAGCAGCAGCAGCTGCAGGGGGCGACAGCAGCAGCTCACCGCCACAGCAGCAGCAGCAGCAGCAGCAGGGCCCTGCTTCCTTGGCCATGTCTGTCATCCCCCCAGCACTGCTTCCCAGCTACCACGCCTTCGTTAATGCAGTGTGGGGTTTTACACCCGCGGGGCAGACAGGGTTAGCCCGCAGCAGTTGCTCGGGCCAGGGTATAGCCCCCACACAATGCTGCCACCACCCCCTCCCCAAGGGTATAGCCTGGGGTTTGGGGCCGCACCCTCTGGTGCTGCTGCTGCTGCTGTGCCGAGTTTCCCTCTGGTTCCTGCAGCTGTCGGTGGCTCCCAGCAGCAGCAGCAGCATCAGCAGCAGCAGGGTGTGCTGACGTTTGGGGGCGGCAGCAATGCTGGTGCAGCAGCAGCAGCAGCAGCGGCGGCGGCGGCTGGTGACGGCGGCGGCGGCTGCAGCAGCAGCGTCAGCAGCAGCATGGCGGCGGCTAGTCCCACTAAGCGTAAAAGCAGGCACACTGTCAGGCGAACCAACAACAGCCTTGCAGCTGCATCGCAAAAACAGCAGCAGCAGCAGCAGCAGCAGCAGCAGCAGCAGCAGCAGGTCCGATTGCAGGAGCTGATGCTGCTGCTTGCAGTCAGCTCAGTGCTGCTGTCCCTGCAGTCATTGGCAGCAGTGGCATCTGCTCCGCTGCTGCTGCTGCTGGTAGTGTGTTCAGCAGCAGCAGCAGTGCACTGCCGGTAGGCACCCCCCTAGATTTTGCAATGGAGCTTCAGCAACAGCTGGCAACGCAACTGATGGGGGTCACGTCAGCAGCAGCAGCAGCATCTTCTGCAGCAGCAGCTGCAGCTGCCGCCGCCGCTGCTGCCACCGGCAGCAATGGCAGCAGTGTACAACAGCAGCAGCAGCAGCAGGGTGGTGGTGAGGGGACGGTGGAGCATGCTGCATTGATAGCAGAACATGCGGAGCTGTCTCAACAGCTACAGCTGCTGCAGCAGTTGAATCAGTCGCTGCAGGATACTGTCATTAGCATGTTGGCACGCCCACAGCTTCAGACCAGCAGCAGCAGCAGCAGGTGGAGGGCGGCGGCTGCCACACACAGCAGCAGCAGCAGCAGCAGCAGGGTGTGGCAGCGTCTGGTGGCCCCAGTACTGCTGCTGCTTCTGCTGCTGCTGCTGCTGCTGCTGTTGCTCCCTTCTGGAGGCTGTCTGGGCACCTGTCCTGGGGGTACAACCAGCAGCAGCAGCAGCAGTGCCAGCTGCCGGCAGCGCAGCCGTCAGCAGCAGCAGCAGCAGCAGCAGTACTGCGGGGGTTGCTGGAGGTCAGCTTCTGACCCCTGTGCCACTCTCATCCGTCTCTCAAGGGGGTGACAGTCTTCAGGGGCAGCAAGGAGGCCCACCAGCAGCAGCAGCAGCAGCAGCAGCAGCGGTTGGCGGCTGTAGTGGTCCCACTGCAGCCGCCATTGCTGCCGCCAGTGCTGCCATGATGTCTGCTGCTGGCAACTTGGCGGCTGGTCGGTCACCCTGGGTGTTCCCGCCGCCGCCTGACTGGGGCCAGCAGGGGGCGCAAGCAAACCTCTCAGCATCTGCAGCAGCAGCAGCGGCGGCTGGCAGCAATGCCGGCAGCAGTCACTCGGGTGACACCAGTGCGCAAAGCCAGCAGCAGCAGCAGCAGCAGCAGCAGTTGCTGCAGGGCCTGTCTGCCGTCATGAACCAAGTGCTGGGCACTTCCCGTCCTCAGCAGCAGCAGCAGCAGCAGCAGCAGCCGTCGCTGCCGCCTGGCAGCAGTGGCAGCAATGGCGGGGTTTTGGCAGCAGTGGGGCAGCAGAGCCCTGGGGGTCTCACTCCCCTGCATGTTGCAGCAGCAGCAGGAAGGGTGGATGTGGTTAGTTGGCTTCTGTGGTCAGGGGCTGATATTACTGCACAGCTTCAGTTGGGGGGTCCGATTGACACTGCGGTAGAGCGTAGTATTGTAGCAGTAGCAGCGGGTGCGTCACCGGCGGAAGCAGCAGCAGCAGCAGCTGCTGATAATGTGGGTGCGGCGGCGGTGCTGGCAGCTGCAGCAGAGGCACCCGAAGTGTTGTTGCAGCAGCAGCAGCAGCAGCAGCAGCAGGCCAAGCGGCAGCGCAAGTCGGTGGATGGCAATGCAGAGCCACACGTACAGCAGCAGCAGCAGCAGCAGCTGCTGCTGCTGCAGTCGCCGCCTCAGGAGCAGCAGCAGCAGCAGCCGCTGCTGCCAGCGGCAGCAATGGCGGGTTGGGCGGTTGGTGGCGACGGCGGCATCGACAGTCGAGGTGCTACTGCGCTGCACTTGGCTGCTGCTTTTGGGAGGGTTGATGTGATACAAGCGCTGCTGTCGTCTGGAGGGCTTGATGTGAATGCTGTTACGGGCCAAGGGTTGACTGCGCTGCATGTGGCGTGCAGGATGGGGCAAGCAGGTGCGTGAGAGATCTGTGTGTTTTGGTTTGTGGTGTTTTTGGTTTGTGGTGTTCATGTTGTTTGGGGTGCTCATGTTGGTATGACGCGTGCTTGCTTTGGAGGGGGGGTGCGTGGGTGGGCGGGGGCTGCTTGGCATGCTTGGTGTTTGGATTCAGGTTTTGGGTAGAAAATGGACATACAACTCCAACATGCTGCTGCTGCCACTGATCACTCAGGCGCGTTACGATACAAAAGGGGGTGTATCGAAATCTTTCATTCTTTTGTCCAGTGCTGGCTGGTGTTCAGCTGTCGCTGCCGGATGGTGGCGGGTCCCCCCCCCCCCCCTGCACATCTCACGAACTCCCCTCCCTCCACACACACATGCTTGTGCAACACATTCTCTGCACACCCACTGCTGCTGCTGCTGCTGCTGCTGCTCCTGCTGCTGCTGCTGCTGCTGCGCAGGTGCTGTTTCAGTGCTGGCCCGTGCTGCTAGTGTTCAGCTGTCGCTGCCAGATGGTGGTGGGTCCACCCCGCTGTACCCCCCCCCCTGCACATCTCACGAACCCCGCTCCCTCCACACACACATGCTTGTGCAACACATTCTCTGCACACCCACTGCTGCTGCTGCTGCTGCTGCTGCTGTTCTACACAGGTGCTGTTTCAGTGCTGGCACGGGCCCCAGGGGTGCAGCTGTTGCTGCCGGATGGTGGGGGGTCCACCCCGCTGCACCATGCTGCTGCTGCTGGCTGTTGTCACGTGGTGGAGGTGCTGTGGCCTGTGGCAGGGGTGGCACTGGATGCAGGTATGTTCGCGAGAGAGGGGGGGGGCTTCTTACAGTGTCTGCAAAGCAGCCTGTTTCCCTTGGTGTGTGAGTCAGGTCGCTGTGTGTGTGTGGGGGGGGGTGCTGTGGCCTGTCACAGGGGTGGTACTCGATGCAGGTGGGTCTTTTACGCGGGTGGCGGGGGGGGGGGGGGCATCTGTGCAAAGGAGAGCGAGCTGCTCACATTGTCTGCAATCGATCATGTTGCTTCTGATGTGTATCAGGCCCGTGTGGACGCGGGGGCGCGGGGTGGGGGGTGGGGGGTAGGTGAGGGAAAGGGGGGGGGGGTCCACCCCGCTGCACCATGCTGCTGCTGCTGCTGTTGTCACGTGGTTGAGGTGCTGTGGCCTGTGGCAGGGGTTGCACTCGATGCAGGTATGTTTTTTGTGTGTCAGCGTGTGCGCGCGCGGGGGGTGGGGGAGGGGGGGGTGGCTTGCTCGGCTTGTGCCCCTCTTTCACTTGCTCAGCTCGTCTCCTCTGTCGTGCCGTGACAGTTGACGCTGCCGGGCACACGGCACTTCACGTTGCGGCCGCGACCAGGCACGTCCAAGTGGTGGGCCCCATCAACCCAGTGCCCCCCGCTTGTGTTGAACCAGTTCTGCACATGTGCTCACCTGTCGCACCCACTCTCCTTGCCTCAATCTGTCTTGCCTCAACAGTTGACGCTGCTGGGCGCACGGCGCTGCACTTGGCGGCCGCGGCCGGCCACGTACAAGTAGTAGGCCGCCTCATTATCGCCGGCGCGGCCATCAACCGAGCCGACATAAATGGCATGACGCCGCTGCACCTTGCCGCCTACAACGGCCACACATCGGTGCTCGACAAGCTCATGCTTGCCGGGGCTGACGCCGACGCGCCGGTGGCGGCGGCTGCGCCGCCGGACGGCGCGGCGGCTGCGACGGCTGCCGGCGGCCGGGAGGCGGCGGCGGTGGCCGCTGCGGCAGCTGCGGCGGCTGGCGGCGGCTGGCTGCCAGGGGCGGTACTGGCGGCTGGGGCTGTGCGGCTGACGCAGGATGGTGCGCTAGAGTGGGCGGGCCTACCGGCGGAGGTGCCGCCTGAAGAGCCGCAGGAGAGTGAGAACACCTGCGGCGGCTGTGATGAGGCCGCTGCACCTACGGCGGCTGTCGCCACAACTGACGCTGCAGCAGATGGCGCGGACATCAGCGATGGCTGCGGCGGTGGCGGCAGCACGCGCAGCAGCGCTGCACCGCCGTTGTGGCCGGACGCCGAGGTGGTGAGCCTGCAGGGCTGCACCGCGCTGCATCTGGCGGCTGCAGGCTGTCAGCCGGCCGTGGTGCAGTGGCTGCTGGAGGTGGCCGGGGCGCGCGCGGCGGCTACGGACGGCGCCGGCGCGGCGCCCTAGCCGTCGCAGCCGCCGCCGGCTGTGTTGAGTGCTGCCGGCTGCTTGTGGACGCCGACGGCTGCGACGGCTGCGACGACGGCGCGGACGACCTGCAGCGTGAGGAGTGCCCGGCCAGCCGCCGGCAGCAGCGGGTGCTGCGGGCGGACAAGCTGGGGCGCACGGCGCTGCACATGGCCGCGCTGTGTGGCAATATGCCCACATGGGAGTTTGTGCTTGGGGCCGCGTTTGGGCCGTTGATCGAGCCCGGCGGCGCGCTCGATGCCGACGCGCATGCGGTGGCGGCTGAGGGCATCGTTGCTTCTGGTGTTGCCGCCGGCGGCCGCACCGTCTTCCACTATGCCTGCCAGGTGAGACGGCAGTTTGGTCTGGTTGTCTTGGGGTCGGTGTTAGCTTGGAGTTGAACTCAGCTTACTGAGTCCCTAGTGATTGTGGCTTGGCCCACCACGGGGCGTAGTGGGTGCCCTACCTCACTTTTGTTCCTCACCTTGACCACCGTTTGCTCTCATCACATGCCATTCCCTTTAGGATGGGGACTACAACCTGGTGAACGCCGTACTGAATCTTGTTCTTGGGGAGTGGACGCTGCCAAGCTTAGTACTGCACTTCATCTCAATTTATGAACCCAACCTTGACAGCCCTTTGCTCTCATCTTGTACCCTTCCCTGTTGGGCGGTGACTACACTCTGGTCAACTCAGTCCTAGACCTCGTGCTTAGGGAGTGAATGCTGCCAAGCTGCCAGAGCCTAGGGATGGTGGCTTATTCAACCATAGGGTTTGACCCCAGCAGGAAATGTTCACTACGCGTGTGCCAACTATCTTTCCCTTGTGCGTTGCAGGGTGGCGACTACAACCTAGTCAACTCCGTACTGGATCTAGTATTGGGAGAGTGGATGCTGCCAAGCTGCGAGCGCCGCGCCTACTGGGTGCCGTATGGGGAGCTTCCCCCACCGCCCAAGGGCAGTGCAACAGCTGGGGCGGTGCCATTACCTAGTAGTGCTGTTGCCGGTGCTGCGGAATGGGTGATGGCACGGGATGAGAACGGACGGCTGGCATGGCATGTGGCTGCAGAACAGGTGCGTGTAGTCTTGTGGTTGCTGGTGTATCTGTAGGGGATGGGGGGGGGGGTGTTAGTGTAGTTGTCTGTGTTTTCATGCGTTGTTGCGTCACCGTTCGTACTGGGTTTCCTACGGGGAGTTGCCCCCACCGCCCAAGGGGTGCGCCACAGCCGGGGCGGTGCCACTGCCCAACACTGCGGTGAAGGGTGCTGCGAAATGGGTGATGGCGCGGGATGAGAATGGCGGCTGGCGTGGCACATCGCGGCAGAGCAGGTGCGTGATGTTCGTGGTCTTATGTGTGTGGGGGGATAGGGAGGGTAGGGGTACATGCTTTGAGTTGTGTTGCCTTTGCGTACATGCTTTGTTACGATGTCGTGCGTACTGGGTGCCATACGGGGAGCTGCCCCCACCGCCAAAGGCCAGTCCAACGGCCGGGGCGGTGCCGCTGCCGACAGTGCAGTGAAGGTGCTGCGGAGTGGGTTATGGCGCGGGACGACAATGGGCGGCTGGCGTGGCATGTCGCAGCGGAGCACCCCCACCCCTCACTTTCCCTGGTTAGTCAATCACATGGTGGTTGCAACTTTGTTTCCTGCTGTTTTCTTGCCTAACGCAGGGCCATAGCGCTGTGCTGCAGCATCTGTGGGAGTCCGCCTACCCGGCGACATCGACATTGCAGACGCCCACGGGGCGACGGCACTGCACCTGGCAGCTGCTGGCAGCCACTATGCTGCTGTGAACACCCTGCTGGACTTGGATGCTGAACCGGATTTGGTGTCAAAACACGGCCTGCAGGTGGGTGGGTGGGGGGGAAGGGGGGGGGGAGGGGAGGGGAGCAGGGGGGGGGGCAGGGGGGGGGGGCAATGTAGGTGCCAGGGGGGGGGGGATGCACCTGGCAGCTGCAGGCAGGGTGGGGGGGGGGGGGGGGGTGAAGGGGGGGGGGGTAGTTTGTCCAGGCCGCATATGGGGCCAGGCGGACGGGCGGGCGGGGAAGGGGGGGTGGGGGGTGGGAGCATCGGGCGGCAGCTGGCAGCCACTACGCTGCTGTGAAGACGCTGCTGGATTTGGATGCAGAATAGGATCTGGTGACAAAACACGGCCTGCAGGTATGACACATGTGGGTGGGGGGCAGGGGGTGGGGGGCGGCAGTGGTGGTGGTTGTCGCAGTCCCCCCCACTCTCACCTTAGTTTTGCTCCACTCTTACTTGGCTTCTTCTCCACTCGCGTAGTGAACCCCATGCCTGGTGCCTTGACTCTGTGCTTCTGCCATCACCGATGCTTCTGCTTTCATCCTATGTTCCAGCTTCACTGTCAGGACAGATTTTTGACACAACCCCTGCTGCATTGCTGCTGTTCCCTGCAGACGCCCGCTCACTGTGCAGTGCGCCTTGGTATTCTCAGCTAATGCCTCCTCCCCTACTACTACTTGTGTACAGATTGGCGGGGGGAGGGGGGGTACACTTGGATACCTTCAACGCCGGGCGGTACTCTCTACACATTTCTGAAACAACCCCCAATGGATTTTCTGGTGTCACTATGACTGATTGCGCTGTTACTTTCGCTGCTGTCCCCTGCAGACGCCCGCCCACTGTGCTGCTGCTGGGGGAGTGCTCCAGCTGGTGCCAGCACAGCAGCAGCAGCAGCAGCAGCAGCAGCAGCAGCAGCAGCAGCAGCAGCTGGTGCTCGTCCCTGCTACCCCAGCCCCCTCCGCAGCAGCAGCGGGGCGTACCGCTACCCCCAAAACCTCGACCTCGCGCTAGCAAATCTGGATCACTATCACTCCGAAATCCTTACCCCCGATGCCCTAGGGTGGTTGCCGCTGCATTGGGCGGCAGCCCGGGGGTGTGTGGAGGGGGTTGTGGAGTTGGTGGGGACGATGTGCTGCTGCAGCTGCTGTGACAGGCTGTGTGAGGGGGTCAAAGAGGGGACGGGGTGCACCTGCTGCAAGGGGACCTGCAGTGGCAGCAATGGCGGCGGCTGTGGCAGCAGTGGCAGCAATGGCGGCAGCAATGGCGGCAATGGCGGCAGCAGTGGCGGCAGCAGTAGGGTGAATGTGGGGACGGTGCGTGAGGGGTGGAGTGTGCTGCACGTGGCTGTGGCGTTCAGGCACAGGGGAGTGGTGGAACTACTGCTCAAGCGAAGCGATGTGGAGGTGAGTCTTTGCTGTTTTATGTGGGGGTCGTGTTGGGATGGCTGCCCCTGCATTGGGCGGCGGCTCGGGGGTTTGTGAGGCGGCCAAATGGAAGAAACACCCCCCCCCCTGCGTCAGACACCGTCCTGCGCCCTCACATCCTGGCACCCCCCCTCTCTCCCCCCTCCTCACTGATCGCTGCTGATACAACAAACAGGTTGATGCGACTGATGTGGACGGCCTGAGTCCCATCCACTATGCAGCAGCATCAGTTGACTACCACCTCTACTCACTCTACTAGAAGCATAACTCTGCCACTTTGTCTTCATGCGCAGGTCAACCTGTGCATGCCCCCCCCCCCCCCGCCCCTGCCCCCACACCCGCCTACCCACCCACCACCAACTTTCACCCCCCCCCCCACACACACACCACCACACCCCCCCCTCCACCCTTGCTCTGCCTATCAACAGGTGGACTGCATGCAGACGGTTTGAGACCCATCCACTATGCAGCAGCAGTGTGAGTGTGGCACCAAGCTTTTTTTGATCGTGTGCACTGACATGCACCAACCCCTCCTGCAACAATGGCTGCCCCCCCCCCCCCCCCTCAACAGGTTGATGCGGCTGATGCGGACGGCCTGAGTCCCATCCACTATGCAGCAGCCATAGGGGACTACCACCTCTACTCACTGCTCAAGCAGAAACAGCAGCAGCAGCAGCAGCAGCAGCGGAGCTGGCTGGAGGCTGGGAGGGATGGTACTGCTGCTGCTGCAGACGCTGCCAGCAGCAGCAAGGGCAGCAACAGCAGCACTACTGCTGCTGCTGCTGCTGCTGCTGGTGGTGGTGGGGATGATGAAGCAGCTATATCATGTGAGCGGTTACGGCTGCTGCTGCTGCTGGCAGTAGCTGGCGGCAATCAAGAGATAGTCGAGGATCTTATCGCCCTAGGTGCTGCTAACGTGGACTACGAAGAGACCAGCAGCAGCGGCGGCGGCGGCTGCGACCCTGATCTAGCAGCGGCGGCAGCAGCGACAGCGGAACCTGGGGATATGATTTTCTTCCCGCCCAGTAGTAGGGGGTGTGACCCCGATCTGGCAGCTGCAGCAGTAAGGTTAGCGGAACCTGGGGACATGGTGTTTCTCCGGGCAAATCTAGCAGCAGCAGCAGCAGCAGCAGCAGTGCTGCAGCCGCCGGCAACATCGATGGTGCACTGCACATTGCCTGTCGGTTCGGTCACACCCGGTTGGCGCAGCTACTGTTGAAGGCGGGTTACAACCCCAATGCACGTGGCAGCAATGGCAGCACTGCATTGCTGCTGGCAGCAATGGGGGGAGCCGCCGAGCTGTCGATGGCAGCAGTGGCAGCGACGGCTGGCTGGCAGGCCGCAATGCAACACCAGCAGCAGCTGGGTGGTGACGGCAGCGCTCCAGCAGCAGCAGCAGCAGCACTTGGTGACGGTCAGCAGCAGCAGCAGCAGCAGCTGGGGGTGATGCATCCTATTGAGCTCGCACATGCGATCCGCACCAGGCCTTGCCTAGCACTAAGCATGGCGGCAGCAGCAGGCAGCAGCGCTGCCAGGCTGGCGGCTGACGGCGGTTTTGGCGGGAAAGCGGCGGCGGCGGCAGCCGCCGCTGCTCCTGCTGCTGATACAGCGGCGGCGGCGGCTCCTGCTGCTGCTGCTGCTCCTGCTGCTGCACCGGCTACTGTCGCGTGTGTGGGGTGTGGGAGGCAGCACGCGCCCCGCCAGCAGCAGCAGCAGCAGCCACCTCCCCAGCAGCAGCAGCAGTGCCAGGCTGGCAGTCCCACAGCCGCCGCCGACAGCAGCAGCAGCAGCAGCAGTAGGTCGCTGCTGGCGATGCTGCTGATGGAGGCTGGTGCCGATGATCAAGCAGCTGATGCGACGGGGGTGACAGTTGCAATGGCGGCTGCTGGCTGCGGTCTAACTTGGCTCGTTGAAACCTCGCTTCACGAATCAACCGACGCACTGAGAGTGGCGGCAGGCCTTGTTTTGGAGAAGGGGGTTACCCCTGGGGACTGGGGGTTGGGGTCCCCTCCCCCCCTGGACCCTGCTGTTGTTGCTGCTGCGGCGGCGGCACCGGTGCGGGGTGGAGTGGCGAGTGCGGTTGATGGTGCGGGGTGGACGGCACTGCACTGGGCGGCTGCAAATGGGCACGAAGGTGAGTATTTTTGTTCGTGGGGGGGGGGACTGGGTGGGTTTTGTTGGTGTGCGGCAAAGCGCATGCATACAGTCATGAAGCTAGTGACCCCCCCCCCCCCTCCTTCCGGCGCCCTTCCATACACCTTGCACTCAGCATGCTTACAGCTACTCACCTGTTGTGTGACCACCCCCCCCCCCCGCGTCTGATTTTGCAGGTATCGTCAAGTGCCTGCTGGCCATGTGCTCCCGCATTCGGATGCAGAAGGCGTGTGCAGCAAAGGGTGTCCCACCCCTGCATGCCTGCGACCCCTCAGAAGGACCACCATCAGCAGCAGCAGCAGCAGCAGTAGATGGTTCGTCAGCAGCCGCCGCTGCTGATGCTGCTGATGGGGCCGGCAGCGGTGGGGCAGCAGCAGCTCGAAGGAAGAGGATGGTTGCTGCTCGGCAAAAAGCACAGCAGCAATACCTGCAGCAGCAGCAGCAGCAGCAGCAGGCGGCGGCGGCTGCGGCGGCTCCCCAGCAGCAGCAGCAGCAGCAGCAGCAGCAGGGTGGTGGCCATGTGCCGCTGATGCTCATGCGAGATGTGAGGGGCAGGTTGCCGCTGCACTTGGCGGCACAGGCTGGGGCCTTGGGGGCGGCGACAGCACTGGCAGCAGCAATGGTGATGGCCATGGTGAGTGGCTGATTTGCTTTGCTCCATCTTTGGTGTGCCACACGGTTCACTTTGCCTGGTAGGCTACCATTTGTTCCCCTCTTAACGGCTGACAACACTTTCTACTGTGAAGAAAGGGCGGGGGGGGGGGGGGGCGTTGCCGCTGCACTTGGCGGCACAGGCTGGGGCCCTGGGGGCTGCGACGGCACTGGCATCTGCGATGGTGATGGCCATGGTGAGTAATATGTTTGCCGGCTTGTTTGTTGTCTGGGTGAAGTTGCTTTGCTTCCTTCTTTTTGTTGAGCCCAAAGGTTGACCTGCACGCCCCTGATGGCAGTGGGGCGACCGCCACTCAGCTAGCAGCCAACCACCACCACCTGCCAGTGGTCGCAATGCTGCTGGCAACGCACATTTTTTCCACGTGCTGTCTTTCACCGCCCACCCCACCCCACCTTGGCCCCAATCCATTCACCCCAAACACAGTTACTTGACCTGATTTATCCCCCCCCCCCCCCCCCGCACTCAGGTTGACCTGCATACTCCTGATGGCAGTGGGGCCACCGCCACACAGCTAGCAGCCACCCCCCCCCCCCTCTCTCTCCCCTCCCTAGCTTTTATTTGTCGCTGGCTGGCTGACTGGCAACGGGGGGTCCTGAGTTCCCCTTTGCTGCCCCTCATGCTGTGCTGCGCTCTGCCCCCCCCCCCCCCCTCCCACCTATCCACAGGTTGACCTGCACACTCCTGATGGTAGCGGGGCCACCGCCACGCAGCTAGCAGCCAACCACCACCATCTGCCAGTGGTTGCAATGCTGCTGGAAAAGTGGCAACACACCATTCTTGCCACATGCTGTCTTTTAACGCATCCCTGGCCCCCACCTCCACCCCATTCCACCCCAAACACAAATGTCACATTTGAGGCCTGATTGGTGCTTCCTCCCCCCCTCCCACCTATCCACAGGTTGACCTGCACACTCCTGATGGTAGCGGGGCAACCGCCACGCAGCTAGCAGCCAACCACCACCATCTGCCAGTGGTCGCAATGCTGCTGGCAACGCACATTTTTTCCACGTGCTGTCTTTCACCGCCCACCCCACCCCATTTTGGCCCCAATCCATTCACCCCAAACACAGTTACTTGACCTGATTTATGCCCCCCCCCCCCCCCCGCACTCAGGTTGACCTGCACACTCCTGATGGTAGCGGCGCAACAGCCACTCAGCTAGCCGCCAACCACCACCATCTACCAGTGGTGGCAATGCTGCTGGAAAAGTGGCGCTTTGCTATCACTTCACAACAGCCAACAGCAGCAGCAGCAGCAGCAGCAGCGCCGGCGGCTGGGGCGACAGCAGCAGCAGCAGCAGCAGCAGCAGCAGCAATGCCTGCTGCTGCACCAGCTGCGCTGAACGCTACTGCTGCCGAAGCAGCGCCACCGCCAGCAGCAGCAGCAGCAGCAATGGAGCCGCCGAAAAGCCTTTGCAGCTGCAAGAGGGTGATCCTGCTTCCGGCTGCTGCTGCTGCTGCTGCTGTTGGCGGCAGCCGCGGCAGTGGTGGCGGCAAGGGCCCTGACGGCGGCAGCAATGGCAGCAGTGACGGCGGCTGCGGCGGCAGCAGCAGCAGCAACAGCAATGCGCTGCATCTGGCGGTGATGAGTGGGCTGGAGGCTGTGTTGGTGCAGCTGCTGCAAGCACCTGGAGTGGATGTGAATTTTAGGTGGGTTTTATTACTTATACTTGTGTGGTATTACTTATACTTGTGTGGTGTTGGGGGTGGGGAGAGTGTGTTTTGGGGGGGGGGGGGGGCAACAGTGGGCATGCGCTATCACCGGAGTGCACATTGGTTGGGGGGGGGGGTCAAGTGGAAGGGCAGCAGGGCCGTGTAATTCTGCAGAGCGGTGATGAGTGGGCTGGAGGCTGTGTTGGTGCAGCTGCTGCAGGCACCTGGAGTGGATGTGAATTACAGGTAGGGTGTGATGTCTGTCTGTATGGTGGTATGGGGGGGGGTGTAAACAGTGGGTATGCATATCAGTCATGCAAAGGCATTTTGCCAGGGCTCCCCCCAGAGGGGGGGGGGAGTTGAGTACAACACTGTAGTGTACTGTCATGCAGATTGCACTGCAACATGTTTTGTTGAACTTCACGAAGGGTTCTGCGTTTTCGCCCTGCAGGGACGCTCAAGGCAACACACCCCTCCACCTCGCAGTTGCAGCCCTTCTACCACCCACCACCACCTCCAGCAGCAGCAGCGGCAGCAACCCCCCCCCCCCCCCGCCTAAAACTTACCTATACTATACTATCTGCACTCAAATTGTTCTTGTGAATTCGCTCTGCAGGGACGCTCAAGGCAACACCCCCCTGCACCTCGCAGTCGCAGCCCTCTTACCCCCACCCAGCAGCAGCAGCAGCGGTGGCGGGTTTGGCGGCGGCCGCTGCTGCAGCTGCGGCGGCAGCAACGCTCTGCACCTCGTGCGATGGTTGCTCGCGGCCGGTGCCCGTGTCGACGCAGCGATCGACGGGGGTGTCACTCCTTTACACCGCGCTGCAGGCAGCGGGTGTGTGGAAGCAGTACGTATCTTACTTGCCGGCCCGGGGGCTTCCAATGCAGTCCTTGCGAAAACGAGCACGGGCGCGACACCGCTACACGTCGCCGCAATGCACGGGGGTGTCGAGATGGTTGGGGAGATCCTCAACGCGTGTGCTGCGATCGCGTCTTCGGCGAATGTGGAAGGCGGGGACGCGATCGTTGCAGCGCTGCAGCGGCAGAAGCTCCCGGTTTCGCAGCAGCCGCTGCTGCCGGGGGTTAGTAAGAGGATGTTGACAGAAGCGGTGAACAACGCAGGGCAGTCCGCGCTGCATTTGGCGGCGGCGGGGGATCATGTGGGGGTGATTGGGGTGTTGGCGGGGGCGGGTGCGGATGTGGATGCGTGGGGGGGACCGGAAGGGACGCCGTTACATACGGCGGCAGCTGCGGGTCACGTTGGTGCTGTGAGGGCCTTGCTGGAAGCTGGAGCTGATCCGGACGCAGCGGGAAGCAGCGCAACAACCACAGGTGGGTTGGTAGGCTGTAGCCCGTGACTTTGCTTTGGTTCGGTCTGAGGACTTTTGACCTGTTGCAGTAGTGATCACTGTATTATGAGGAAGCGGGGAGCGCGGGTCATATTGGTGCAAGGGGGGGTGCACTTTCCTTCAAACCCCCAGTGTCTGTGCCAACAGTTCAAATGCTCAGTGTGGTTGTCCTGACTGTCTCTGCCTGCTGCTGCTGCTGCTGCTGCTGCTGCTGCTTTGCCGCTGTCCTGTGCCTTTTCCTCAGCAGTACCCCAGCCAAGCACTCCCCAGGCACTCCCAGTCCCCGTCCCAGTCCCTGTGCAGCAGCAGCAGCAGCAACCTGGCGGCGGCTCCAGCAGCAGCAGCAGCAGCGGCGGTGTCACCCCCCCAGACGACGCCACCCCCAATGGTGACCCCTCCTCGGGGGTCACCCTGACTCCCCCCTCAAGCAGCAGTCACTACCCCCTCCAGCAGCAGCAGCAGCAGCAGGTGGCGCCGGTGGGGGCTACCCCCCTCCATGTGGCAGTGCTGGAAGGGCAGTTGGGGGTGGTTAGGGCATTACTAACCGCTGGGGCTGAGCCGGATGCTTTGAACTCTGCTGGTGCCGCCCCGCTGCACCTTGCTGCCCAGAAGGGGTGTGGTGAGGTGGTGGGGGGCGCTGCTGGCTCAAGGGCGGACCCCAATGTCAGGAATGCGAAGGGGTGGGGGCCAGTGCTGGTGAGTGTTTGGGGGGGGGGGGGGGTGCATCAGTGCAAAGTGTTGGGAGCTAGCCATGCATTGTCAACACTGCAAATAACCACAGTGCATGGTGCAAGTACTGAAGTGCTGCTGCTGCTGCTGCTGCTGCAGGTTGCTGCTGGCTCCCTTGACGTTGTTGCGGCCGCACTTTCAAAAACGTGCACAAATGACCACCCTGCTCTCTGCAGCTGACAGTATCACTCGCGCTGGTTGCTGCTGCTGCTGCTGCTGTAGGTTGCTGCCAGCAACGGCTCCCTAGATGTAGTGCTCAAGCTGGTTGCTGCTGGTGCCGTGTGGAGGGGCGGGCGCGGTGGAGGGGTGGGGCCCTCAGATGCTGATGTCGTCAAGCTGCTTGTGCGCAAGGGCAGCTACAAGGTGAGAGTGTTTGTGTGTGTGTGTGGGGGGGGTCTCCCACATCTGGGAGACATGCACTTCCTACGGGTTGTACAGCATACGGTCTTTAGGACAAATTACATGCACATTGCTGTGTAGTGCTTCGACGACAGTTGTCAAAATGAGTTGTACAAAGTGAGGAGGGGGGGGGGTGTTCTTGTGTGCGGCAAGACTTGCCTCTTGGGAATGGGGGTGGAGGGTGCCTGTCGAAATGTGTGTTTGGGGACGGGAAGGGGGGGGGGGGTTAGCTCTTACTCTTACCCTCACTCTTCCTTGTGTTTGTATGTTGACTTGCTCATGCTGAGTACGTTCCTCACCCACACGTGCTCGTGCCCATTCTCACTCTTTCGTTGTTTGACAACTGCCTTCGTAGGCCAGCTATATTGAGGGCCGGCTGAAGCTGGCTGAGCGAGAGAGGCACAGGGGGGCACGCAGGAGCAAAGCAGCAGCAGCAGCAGCGCCAGCCGCCGGCGGCAGCAATGACGCAGCCGCCACAGCCGCCGGCGGCAGCAGCGGCAGCAATGACACACCCGGCAGCAGTACGGTCGCCACCGCTGCTGCTGATCCTGACGGCAGCGCAGCCGCCGGCGGCTGCGACGAGGCTGCTGCTGCTGCTGCTGATGCGAATATGCAGCTGCTGCTTGCAGAGGAAGAGGCAGCAGCAGCAGCGGCAGAGGCGGAGAGGGAGAAGAAGAAAGCGAAGAAAGCCAAAAAAGCTAAGAAGAAGGCGGCGGCTGAGGCCGAGCAGCAGCAGCAGCAGCAAGAGGAGGAGGAGGCGCAGGAGAGGGAGAGGCAAGAGCAGGCCGAAGCAGCAGCGGCAGCAGCAGCAGCAGCAGCAGCTGCTGCTAAAGCAGAGGTACATGCCGCTGCTGTTGCTGTTGGTAGCACCAAGGCTGCCAAGCAGAAGCAAAAGCAGCAGCAGCAGCAAGGTGTGTCACTTGCTGCTGCTGCTGCTGCTGCTGGTGGTGGTGTCACCTCGGGCAGCAGCACCCCCCGCAACAGCAAAGCAGCAAAGGCTGACGCTGCAGCTGCTGCTGCTGTTTCTGCTGCTGGGGGACCTTCAAAGCAGCAGCGGCAGCAGCAGCAGCTAGATGCCAAGCAGCAGGGGCGCAAGGCGGCCGCTGCTGCTGCTGCTCCACCGGTTGCTGCCTCAGCTGTCACTCCAGCAGCAGCAGCTGCTGTTGGTAGCCCTGACCACAGAAGCAGCAGCACAAGCAGCAAGCCCAGTCGCACAGCAGCAGCAGCAGCGGAACGGGGCAGCAGCAGTGTCAGGCTCTCTGGTGTGTGGGGCGGCAGGCCGGGCAGTGTCACTAGTGACACTACTGCTGCTGCTGCTGCTGGTGTGCAGCCCTCTGCAAAGCTGCGGAAGGGTGAGACTGCTACTGCAGCTGGCGGCGTAGGTTCCCAGCAGCAGCAGCAGCAGCAGCAGGCGCGCAAGGCGGCGTGGGGGCACAGCAGCACCAGCAGCAGCAGTGTCACTGGGTCACCGTGATGTCAGCAGCAGCAACAGCAGCAGCAGGAGAAGGAGCGGGCCCAAGGACCCTTGCAGAGATTGTCGCCGGCCGAGTGGCAGCAGCTGCAGCTGCAGCAGCAGCAGCGACACCATCTACTGCTGCTGCTGCCGAAGGTGCAGATGGAGGCCACAGCCCCCTGTCAGGTGCAGCTGCCTCTGCTGCTGCTTCTCAGTCACATGATGCAGCAGCAGCAGCAGCAGATTGCGCTCCTCTTGCTGATGCCCCTCAGCAGCAGCAGCAGCAGCAGCAGCAGCCTGCTCGCTCTGCCCTGAGTATCGCCCTGCATGCAAAACTGCAGAAGCACCGACAGCAGCAGCAGCAGCAGCAGTCGACGGTCACCGGCAGCGGCAGCAATGGCGGCGTTACAAAGGCAGCAGCAGTGCCTGCTGTGCAAGGCGGCAAGAAGGGTCCGACAGAGCGTAAGGCCTCAGCAGCAGCAGCAGCAGCAGTTTCTGCTGCTGCTAGGCCGGCCCCCTTGGATGTCCTCTCGACCCTGCCTCCATCAGCTGCAGCAGCAGCAGGGGGAGGTGCAGACACAGCAGCAGCAGCAGCAGAGGGTCCGCTGTTCTCACCTTCAGATCTGCCAGTGGCGTCACCGGTGCCACCCCTGTCTGCTGCTGCTGCTGCTGGCCTAGCCGCCGGCGGCGGCAGCAGCAGCAGCGTGGCGGCTCGGGCCTTTGGCCTCGGCAGCCCCTACCTCACCCCCGACTACCTGTGCCATCAGCAGCAGCAACAGCGGGCGGCGGCTGTCGGCGGCCCAGTCAGCTCTATGGAAGCAGTCTCCGCTGGCGGCCCGTCAGCAGCAGCAGCAGCAGCAGCAGTGGGGCCTGGTGGGGTGCACCTAGTGGGCGAGGGGCTCTGGACGGCTGTCAGCAGCGACAGCAGCACCAGCAGCAGCCCCCGGCGGCAGCAGCAGCAGCCGCAGCAGGGCCTGCAAGGGTACGCCACGAGTCCCTTGGGGCGCCCAGCGGCGGCGGCCGGCAGCAGCCCGGCGGCTGCGGCGGCTGCCGTCAATGCAGCCGCCGTGTCGGCGGCTGTGGCGGCAGCGGCGGCTGAGGCGGGACTTGGCGGCGGCTTTGCAGGTGGGCATGAGGCCCTGGCAGCGTCCCTGCAGCAGCAGCAGCAACAGCCGAGGCACCAAAGGACAAGCTCTAGGGTCTTTCAAACCTGGGCCCATACGGTGGCGGCAGCATCAGCAACAGTAGCAGCAGCTCGGCCATGGTGGCTCCTTCTGGCAGCGCAGTGCAGAGCCCGCTTGTGCCGGCGGCTGCGGCGGCTGGCTTGGCAGCCGCCGGGCGGTCGAGCTTCGGCCAGCAACTGTTGCATCAACAGGGCGTGGTGCCGCCGCCAGCGGCTGCTGTTGGCGGCGGCAGCGGCATGCGAGGAATGGGGGGTGCGGGGCTCGGGGCACCTGCGCTCAGCAGCAGCTTGCCAAATGCTGCCAGCGGTGGCAGCAGCATCTGGTCGTATGAACCCACAGGCAAGCTGGGTGGTGCGGCTGGTAGTGTGGATGGAGGGGTTGGTGTCATGGGCAGAGGCACGGGTAGTGGCTACGGGAGTCCAGCAAGGGCAGGAGCACCGACGGCTGGGCCGGCGGCTGCTGCGGCAGCGGCGGCTGCTGGCAGAAGTGCAGCGGCCAATGCTGCCGCGGCTCGGGTGTTGTTTCCGCAAGGGGCCCGCGCCGCCGCCAGCACCGCCAGCGCCCAACAACAGCAGCACCAGCGGAGTCAGTCAGGCACAGCGCGGTTTGCAGCCGCCGGCAGCAATAGTGGCAGCAATGCCGCCTCTCAGAGCCCCAAGGTGGTGTTGCATGGCTCCTTGCCCGGTATCCATGGCGGTTTAGCGGCTGGCGCAGGCCTTGGCCCAGTGTTCAAGGGCCCTGGCCAGGGTCTGAGCAGCAGCCTGGGGTCTCCAGGGCTGGGCGGCTACGGCGGCCGTCATCTGCAGCAGCCGCCGGCAGCTGGCCGGGTGGGGGCCGTCGGGTCTCCAGCGGCGGCTACAGCAACCGCCGCAAGTTTGGCAGCTGCGCCTGCTGGACCATCCGGTGTAGCTGGTGAGCCAGATGTGCCATCACACTTCCGCTGCCCGCTCACTCAAAGGGTGATGCGTGACCCCGTGAGTGCCTTGGACGGTCACACCTATGAGAGGGTTGCCATTGAGCAGTGGGTCTCACGCTATGGCACGAGCCCGCTGCTAGGCACCCCACTCAGTGTGGCTGACCTCACTCCCAACCTCACGCTCAAGGCTATGATCTCACTCTACCTGTGAGAACAAGTGTGTGAGTCATGGTGAGGTCAGTGTGGGATGTTGTCTTGATGGTCCGTTGTGTTTTGTGTGAGGGATGGTTTGTTGAGGATTGGCCAAGGCTTTTTGACATGTTCCTGTTTGAGGTGGTTGTTTGGCAGTTGCGGGCAGACTGGGGTTGAGGGTGGTGTGTTTGTTGCAGGTGTGGTTGGGTCATGCATCATGTAGAGCGCGTGGGCGGGCCTCACTTCATTCAAGTCGTTGCCCTCACAGATTTGGGTTGCTTGTGTAGGTCAACAGAGGGAAGGCAGGCCAGTGAGGGTGGTGGGTGTTGTTTTGCGAATTTGAGAGCAGGGCAGGAGTCTTGTAGGTAGGGGTTGCAGATGGAAGTTGGTAGCCAAGTAATTGGTGGGTAGTTGCCATGTTGCGGTGTGCATGGGGGTGAGTTCAGGGATCCATCATATACTTTGGTTGCTCCTAGGGTAGTGATCTAGTGTTCAGGTACCTAAATCTTGGACCCGATCACCTCTTCTTGCTCCATGTGCATGTGCATGCTGGGCACGTGCGTACTGCGAGGTATATGCAGTAGCGCCACTGTGAGTTGTGATGTTCAAGCCAATAAAGTGTGTGTCATATGCATGGCAGTGATGGTTAGCATGTGAGATGTAGGTGAGGCGCGGTTGTCAAGGCGCGGGTCATTCGTGCAACTAGGTTTGATGGAGGGAGTGAGGTGTGCGCGTTCTGGCGGGGAGGATGTGTTTGTACACGCTAAATGCGGGCCAGTGGGGGTCTATGTGTGGTCAAGCCTTTGCGCCTTGCAAAGCTTGTGGTAGCAACAACAATGATACATGTGTTTGGTTGTGTCAGGGACACATCTAAGCGTTGTTTGGACTTTCAAGGGTGGCAGTGTCGCGGGCATGCAGCGTCAACTTGTGTTGCCTTGATTGTGGCAAGATAATGTGGCCGTGTGTGGAGTGAGTGAAGCGGCGTCGACTTGAGCCGTTTGTTAGAGTGATGTTTTGCTGGTTCCATGGGGTGTCGCAGTTGGTGCAGCTGCAATGTGTGTGTGTGGGTGATGGGGTGGTCAGTGAAAACAGAGGTGGTAATGTCGACCGTGGTGTGAAGTTTCACCTGCATCCAAGCGCATGTCAATATCTCTGTTGTGTGTGTCGAACGTGTCCATCCAGCTATCCCTCAGTTGCAAGCTTCAAAGTCGATTGATCAGACAGCAGACCGCAACGCTGTGTCACAACAACTTTATGGAACTAAGCGCCAAGAGCAAGTGAACCATCAGATGCAGGGGAAGAACGTTGTACCTGGTGGTAGGGTGGTGCAAAAGTAACTTCCACCTGCGCAGAAAAGTCCCCTAACAGAGGTTCCACAGCATATCTGCCAGTACTGCTGTGGCATTGGGGAGGCACTGGTGTGGTGATGTGCCCTAGCTATACCAGAGTCCTACCCTGTGTTTGGCTGGCCATCTGTGGTGGGGTGTGTGTGTGGTGGTGGGTCCCCCGGTTTCCCTTGTTTCATGTACCCTGGGCATGGTGAGCCTGAGTTGAGGCTGAAGCAGGTTGGGGCTAGGTTGGCAACTGGGTGTAATGTTTACCCTACAACATGTGCATTGCTTGCATGCCTTTGGCTGTGTTGTGTTCAGTGGTGCATCTGGCTGAAAACTGCTTTGCCAGACCTAGGACTCGAACTGGGTACCTGCTATCCTGCATTCCTACTGTTCAGCACCACAGCCATGGATGGTGCAGCTCAACTTGGTGCAAGCTGCAGCTTTTACTGTGCCATTACACATAGTGTTCTGCCAGCATGATTCTGTTGGCTGTGGGCATGTGGCAGGGTGGGGTAATTTTGACAAGATGAGTGGTACATGGCAAGTGTGCGTTATCCTGCACGTGCCTAGCTTGCAACTGCACAGTTGCCTGATGCTGCTGCTGGCACAGTGGCTGCATCACAGCTAGTCATAGTAACCAAGCACACTGCAAGCAGTAGAATCAAAGCCTGCCTGGGTGAGGAGCATGCTGCAGAAGGGGCCAAGTTACTTAAGCACCACCCTATGACCCCAATGTCGTGGCGACACCCCATCATCACTGACCTCAAGAAATCTCCACAACCAGATGGCAAGCTTGGGGACAGTCCCAGACTATGTGGTCAGTACACAGTACCCATGCTTGCCATTGCATGGCAACCTGCTGCTCTGCCTCTCTGTGGTGTTGTCAATGTGACCATCCTCACATCAAGCCACCCACAACTCACCAAAACCATGGTGAAAGTTTGGATACATCTCCCAGCTGCCCTGTTGCTCAAGTACAGCAATGCCCCACACCAGAGGTTTGCCACGCATCCAACATCACTAGTGATGCGGGTGGGAAGCTCAGCAAACACCGACAGTGGGAGAGCGGGCGCGTCAGGCCGACCCATTGCGAGGCTGCCGACCAGCTGTAGGGACCAGGTTGCTGGAGAGCGACCCTGCAAGCCAGGGGCGAGGCTTCACATCGTAATTTTGCCATCACAAATACTGACATTTCTCATGCTTTGCATTGGCGGGCTCCAACAGCGCTTCAGCGCTGACTTGCTGTTGTCGATCAATCGATGGCGGCAACCGACCAGTACAGCAGCATGGCGTCCAGCCATTGCGCCAGCCCGGTCGTTTTATTTTTGGTTTGTTATAACTTTTATGTGCACGCCGGCGTCCGAAGTTACCGACAAAATTGTTCGTTTGTGGTTGCTCAATGTGTGCAGGGTGTACGGCTGTTGAGACTACAGTGGTCTCCACAGGAGGCAGCAGCAGCACTAGCAGGCAGCAGCAAAATTCCTTGAACCCCCTTGCTGCCTCAAGCAGGTGCCAGACAGCCCTGTCCTTGCAGCATTAATCATGCACTGCTGTGGCCTACTTGCTGACATTCTCGCATGGGCTGCGTCAGCGAGGGTGAGGGAGGTGAAATTTGGGGCCTCACATTTTAGATAGGGTGGTGCAAAAGTAACTTCCACCTGCGCAGAAAAGTCCCCTAACAGAGGTTCCACAGCATATCTGCCAGTACTGCTGTGGCATTGGGGAGGCACTGGTGTGGTGATGTGCCCTAGCTATACCAGAGTCCTACCCTGTGTTTGGCTGGCCATCTGTGGTGGGGTGTGTGTGTGGTGGTGGGTCCCCCGGTTTCCCTTGTTTCATGTACCCTGGGCATGGTGAGCCTGAGTTGAGGCTGAAGCAGGTTGGGGCTAGGTTGGCAACTGGGTGTAATGTTTACCCTACAACATGTGCATTGCTTGCATGCCTTTGGCTGTGTTGTGTTCAGTGGTGCATCTGGCTGAAAACTGCTTTGCCAGACCTAGGACTCGAACTGGGTACCTGCTATCCTGCATTCCTACTGTTCAGCACCACAGCCATGGATGGTGCAGCTCAACTTGGTGCAAGCTGCAGCTTTTACTGTGCCATTACACATAGTGTTCTGCCAGCATGATTCTGTTGGCTGTGGGCATGTGGCAGGGTGGGGTAATTTTGACAAGATGAGTGGTACATGGCAAGTGTGCGTTATCCTGCACGTGCCTAGCTTGCAACTGCACAGTTGCCTGATGCTGCTGCTGGCACAGTGGCTGCATCACAGCTAGTCATAGTAACCAAGCACACTGCAAGCAGTAGAATCAAAGCCTGCCTGGGTGAGGAGCATGCTGCAGAAGGGGCCAAGTTACTTAAGCACCACCCTATGACCCCAATGTCGTGGCGACACCCCATCATCACTGACCTCAAGAAATCTCCACAACCAGATGGCAAGCTTGGGGACAGTCCCAGACTATGTGGTCAGTACACAGTACCCATGCTTGCCATTGCATGGCAACCTGCTGCTCTGCCTCTCTGTGGTGTTGTCAATGTGACCATCCTCACATCAAGCCACCCACAACTCACCAAAACCATGGTGAAAGTTTGGATACATCTCCCAGCTGCCCTGTTGCTCAAGTACAGCAATGCCCCACACCAGAGGTTTGCCACGCATCCAACATCACTAGTGATGCGGGTGGGAAGCTCAGCAAACACCGACAGTGGGAGAGCGGGCGCGTCAGGCCGACCCATTGCGAGGCTGCCGACCAGCTGTAGGGACCAGGTTGCTGGAGAGCGACCCTGCAAGCCAGGGGCGAGGCTTCACATCGTAATTTTGCCATCACAAATACTGACATTTCTCATGCTTTGCATTGGCGGGCTCCAACAGCGCTTCAGCGCTGACTTGCTGTTGTCGATCAATCGATGGCGGCAACCGACCAGTACAGCAGCATGGCGTCCAGCCATTGCGCCAGCCCGGTCGTTTTATTTTTGGTTTGTTATAACTTTTATGTGCACGCCGGCGTCCGAAGTTACCGACAAAATTGTTCGTTTGTGGTTGCTCAATGTGTGCAGGGTGTACGGCTGTTGAGACTACAGTGGTCTCCACAGGAGGCAGCAGCAGCACTAGCAGGCAGCAGCAAAATTCCTTGAACCCCCTTGCTGCCTCAAGCAGGTGCCAGACAGCCCTGTCCTTGCAGCATTAATCATGCACTGCTGTGGCCTACTTGCTGACATTCTCGCATGGGCTGCGTCAGCGAGGGTGAGGGAGGTGAAATTTGGGGCCTCACATTTTAGATAGGGTGGTGCAAAAGTAACTTCCACCTGCGCAGAAAAGTCCCCTAACAGAGGTTCCACAGCATATCTGCCAGTACTGCTGTGGCATTGGGGAGGCACTGGTGTGGTGATGTGCCCTAGCTATACCAGAGTCCTACCCTGTGTTTGGCTGGCCATCTGTGGTGGGGTGTGTGTGTGGTGGTGGGTCCCCCGGTTTCCCTTGTTTCATGTACCCTGGGCATGGTGAGCCTGAGTTGAGGCTGAAGCAGGTTGGGGCTAGGTTGGCAACTGGGTGTAATGTTTACCCTACAACATGTGCATTGCTTGCATGCCTTTGGCTGTGTTGTGTTCAGTGGTGCATCTGGCTGAAAACTGCTTTGCCAGACCTAGGACTCGAACTGGGTACCTGCTATCCTGCATTCCTACTGTTCAGCACCACAGCCATGGATGGTGCAGCTCAACTTGGTGCAAGCTGCAGCTTTTACTGTGCCATTACACATAGTGTTCTGCCAGCATGATTCTGTTGGCTGTGGGCATGTGGCAGGGTGGGGTAATTTTGACAAGATGAGTGGTACATGGCAAGTGTGCGTTATCCTGCACGTGCCTAGCTTGCAACTGCACAGTTGCCTGATGCTGCTGCTGGCACAGTGGCTGCATCACAGCTAGTCATAGTAACCAAGCACACTGCAAGCAGTAGAATCAAAGCCTGCCTGGGTGAGGAGCATGCTGCAGAAGGGGCCAAGTTACTTAAGCACCACCCTATGACCCCAATGTCGTGGCGACACCCCATCATCACTGACCTCAAGAAATCTCCACAACCAGATGGCAAGCTTGGGGACAGTCCCAGACTATGTGGTCAGTACACAGTACCCATGCTTGCCATTGCATGGCAACCTGCTGCTCTGCCTCTCTGTGGTGTTGTCAATGTGACCATCCTCACATCAAGCCACCCACAACTCACCAAAACCATGGTGAAAGTTTGGATACATCTCCCAGCTGCCCTGTTGCTCAAGTACAGCAATGCCCCACACCAGAGGTTTGCCACGCATCCAACATCACTAGTGATGCGGGTGGGAAGCTCAGCAAACACCGACAGTGGGAGAGCGGGCGCGTCAGGCCGACCCATTGCGAGGCTGCCGACCAGCTGTAGGGACCAGGTTGCTGGAGAGCGACCCTGCAAGCCAGGGGCGAGGCTTCACATCGTAATTTTGCCATCACAAATACTGACATTTCTCATGCTTTGCATTGGCGGGCTCCAACAGCGCTTCAGCGCTGACTTGCTGTTGTCGATCAATCGATGGCGGCAACCGACCAGTACAGCAGCATGGCGTCCAGCCATTGCGCCAGCCCGGTCGTTTTATTTTTGGTTTGTTATAACTTTTATGTGCACGCCGGCGTCCGAAGTTACCGACAAAATTGTTCGTTTGTGGTTGCTCAATGTGTGCAGGGTGTACGGCTGTTGAGACTACAGTGGTCTCCACAGGAGGCAGCAGCAGCACTAGCAGGCAGCAGCAAAATTCCTTGAACCCCCTTGCTGCCTCAAGCAGGTGCCAGACAGCCCTGTCCTTGCAGCATTAATCATGCACTGCTGTGGCCTACTTGCTGACATTCTCGCATGGGCTGCGTCAGCGAGGGTGAGGGAGGTGAAATTTGGGGCCTCACATTTTAGATAGGGTGGTGCAAAAGTAACTTCCACCTGCGCAGAAAAGTCCCCTAACAGAGGTTCCACAGCATATCTGCCAGTACTGCTGTGGCATTGGGGAGGCACTGGTGTGGTGATGTGCCCTAGCTATACCAGAGTCCTACCCTGTGTTTGGCTGGCCATCTGTGGTGGGGTGTGTGTGTGGTGGTGGGTCCCCCGGTTTCCCTTGTTTCATGTACCCTGGGCATGGTGAGCCTGAGTTGAGGCTGAAGCAGGTTGGGGCTAGGTTGGCAACTGGGTGTAATGTTTACCCTACAACATGTGCATTGCTTGCATGCCTTTGGCTGTGTTGTGTTCAGTGGTGCATCTGGCTGAAAACTGCTTTGCCAGACCTAGGACTCGAACTGGGTACCTGCTATCCTGCATTCCTACTGTTCAGCACCACAGCCATGGATGGTGCAGCTCAACTTGGTGCAAGCTGCAGCTTTTACTGTGCCATTACACATAGTGTTCTGCCAGCATGATTCTGTTGGCTGTGGGCATGTGGCAGGGTGGGGTAATTTTGACAAGATGAGTGGTACATGGCAAGTGTGCGTTATCCTGCACGTGCCTAGCTTGCAACTGCACAGTTGCCTGATGCTGCTGCTGGCACAGTGGCTGCATCACAGCTAGTCATAGTAACCAAGCACACTGCAAGCAGTAGAATCAAAGCCTGCCTGGGTGAGGAGCATGCTGCAGAAGGGGCCAAGTTACTTAAGCACCACCCTATGACCCCAATGTCGTGGCGACACCCCATCATCACTGACCTCAAGAAATCTCCACAACCAGATGGCAAGCTTGGGGACAGTCCCAGACTATGTGGTCAGTACACAGTACCCATGCTTGCCATTGCATGGCAACCTGCTGCTCTGCCTCTCTGTGGTGTTGTCAATGTGACCATCCTCACATCAAGCCACCCACAACTCACCAAAACCATGGTGAAAGTTTGGATACATCTCCCAGCTGCCCTGTTGCTCAAGTACAGCAATGCCCCACACCAGAGGTTTGCCACGCATCCAACATCACTAGTGATGCGGGTGGGAAGCTCAGCAAACACCGACAGTGGGAGAGCGGGCGCGTCAGGCCGACCCATTGCGAGGCTGCCGACCAGCTGTAGGGACCAGGTTGCTGGAGAGCGACCCTGCAAGCCAGGGGCGAGGCTTCACATCGTAATTTTGCCATCACAAATACTGACATTTCTCATGCTTTGCATTGGCGGGCTCCAACAGCGCTTCAGCGCTGACTTGCTGTTGTCGATCAATCGATGGCGGCAACCGACCAGTACAGCAGCATGGCGTCCAGCCATTGCGCCAGCCCGGTCGTTTTATTTTTGGTTTGTTATAACTTTTATGTGCACGCCGGCGTCCGAAGTTACCGACAAAATTGTTCGTTTGTGGTTGCTCAATGTGTGCAGGGTGTACGGCTGTTGAGACTACAGTGGTCTCCACAGGAGGCAGCAGCAGCACTAGCAGGCAGCAGCAAAATTCCTTGAACCCCCTTGCTGCCTCAAGCAGGTGCCAGACAGCCCTGTCCTTGCAGCATTAATCATGCACTGCTGTGGCCTACTTGCTGACATTCTCGCATGGGCTGCGTCAGCGAGGGTGAGGGAGGTGAAATTTGGGGCCTCACATTTTAGATAGGGTGGTGCAAAAGTAACTTCCACCTGCGCAGAAAAGTCCCCTAACAGAGGTTCCACAGCATATCTGCCAGTACTGCTGTGGCATTGGGGAGGCACTGGTGTGGTGATGTGCCCTAGCTATACCAGAGTCCTACCCTGTGTTTGGCTGGCCATCTGTGGTGGGGTGTGTGTGTGGTGGTGGGTCCCCCGGTTTCCCTTGTTTCATGTACCCTGGGCATGGTGAGCCTGAGTTGAGGCTGAAGCAGGTTGGGGCTAGGTTGGCAACTGGGTGTAATGTTTACCCTACAACATGTGCATTGCTTGCATGCCTTTGGCTGTGTTGTGTTCAGTGGTGCATCTGGCTGAAAACTGCTTTGCCAGACCTAGGACTCGAACTGGGTACCTGCTATCCTGCATTCCTACTGTTCAGCACCACAGCCATGGATGGTGCAGCTCAACTTGGTGCAAGCTGCAGCTTTTACTGTGCCATTACACATAGTGTTCTGCCAGCATGATTCTGTTGGCTGTGGGCATGTGGCAGGGTGGGGTAATTTTGACAAGATGAGTGGTACATGGCAAGTGTGCGTTATCCTGCACGTGCCTAGCTTGCAACTGCACAGTTGCCTGATGCTGCTGCTGGCACAGTGGCTGCATCACAGCTAGTCATAGTAACCAAGCACACTGCAAGCAGTAGAATCAAAGCCTGCCTGGGTGAGGAGCATGCTGCAGAAGGGGCCAAGTTACTTAAGCACCACCCTATGACCCCAATGTCGTGGCGACACCCCATCATCACTGACCTCAAGAAATCTCCACAACCAGATGGCAAGCTTGGGGACAGTCCCAGACTATGTGGTCAGTACACAGTACCCATGCTTGCCATTGCATGGCAACCTGCTGCTCTGCCTCTCTGTGGTGTTGTCAATGTGACCATCCTCACATCAAGCCACCCACAACTCACCAAAACCATGGTGAAAGTTTGGATACATCTCCCAGCTGCCCTGTTGCTCAAGTACAGCAATGCCCCACACCAGAGGTTTGCCACGCATCCAACATCACTAGTGATGCGGGTGGGAAGCTCAGCAAACACCGACAGTGGGAGAGCGGGCGCGTCAGGCCGACCCATTGCGAGGCTGCCGACCAGCTGTAGGGACCAGGTTGCTGGAGAGCGACCCTGCAAGCCAGGGGCGAGGCTTCACATCGTAATTTTGCCATCACAAATACTGACATTTCTCATGCTTTGCATTGGCGGGCTCCAACAGCGCTTCAGCGCTGACTTGCTGTTGTCGATCAATCGATGGCGGCAACCGACCAGTACAGCAGCATGGCGTCCAGCCATTGCGCCAGCCCGGTCGTTTTATTTTTGGTTTGTTATAACTTTTATGTGCACGCCGGCGTCCGAAGTTACCGACAAAATTGTTCGTTTGTGGTTGCTCAATGTGTGCAGGGTGTACGGCTGTTGAAACTACAGTGGTCTCCACAGGAGGCAGCAGCAGCACTAGCAGGCAGCAGCAAAATTCCTTGAACCCCCTTGCTGCCTCAAGCAGGTGCCAGACAGCCCTGTCCTTGCAGCATTAATCATGCACTGCTGTGGCCTACTTGCTGACATTCTCGCATGGGCTGCGTCAGCGAGGGTGAGGGAGGTGAAATTTGGGGCCTCACATTTTAGATAGGGTGGTGCAAAAGTAACTTCCACCTGCGCAGAAAAGTCCCCTAACAGAGGTTCCACAGCATATCTGCCAGTACTGCTGTGGCATTGGGGAGGCACTGGTGTGGTGATGTGCCCTAGCTATACCAGAGTCCTACCCTGTGTTTGGCTGGCCATCTGTGGTGGGGTGTGTGTGTGGTGGTGGGTCCCCCGGTTTCCCTTGTTTCATGTACCCTGGGCATGGTGAGCCTGAGTTGAGGCTGAAGCAGGTTGGGGCTAGGTTGGCAACTGGGTGTAATGTTTACCCTACAACATGTGCATTGCTTGCATGCCTTTGGCTGTGTTGTGTTCAGTGGTGCATCTGGCTGAAAACTGCTTTGCCAGACCTAGGACTCGAACTGGGTACCTGCTATCCTGCATTCCTACTGTTCAGCACCACAGCCATGGATGGTGCAGCTCAACTTGGTGCAAGCTGCAGCTTTTACTGTGCCATTACACATAGTGTTCTGCCAGCATGATTCTGTTGGCTGTGGGCATGTGGCAGGGTGGGGTAATTTTGACAAGATGAGTGGTACATGGCAAGTGTGCGTTATCCTGCACGTGCCTAGCTTGCAACTGCACAGTTGCCTGATGCTGCTGCTGGCACAGTGGCTGCATCACAGCTAGTCATAGTAACCAAGCACACTGCAAGCAGTAGAATCAAAGCCTGCCTGGGTGAGGAGCATGCTGCAGAAGGGGCCAAGTTACTTAAGCACCACCCTATGACCCCAATGTCGTGGCGACACCCCATCATCACTGACCTCAAGAAATCTCCACAACCAGATGGCAAGCTTGGGGACAGTCCCAGACTATGTGGTCAGTACACAGTACCCATGCTTGCCATTGCATGGCAACCTGCTGCTCTGCCTCTCTGTGGTGTTGTCAATGTGACCATCCTCACATCAAGCCACCCACAACTCACCAAAACCATGGTGAAAGTTTGGATACATCTCCCAGCTGCCCTGTTGCTCAAGTACAGCAATGCCCCACACCAGAGGTTTGCCACGCATCCAACATCACTAGTGATGCGGGTGGGAAGCTCAGCAAACACCGACAGTGGGAGAGCGGGCGCGTCAGGCCGACCCATTGCGAGGCTGCCGACCAGCTGTAGGGACCAGGTTGCTGGAGAGCGACCCTGCAAGCCAGGGGCGAGGCTTCACATCGTAATTTTGCCATCACAAATACTGACATTTCTCATGCTTTGCATTGGCGGGCTCCAACAGCGCTTCAGCGCTGACTTGCTGTTGTCGATCAATCGATGGCGGCAACCGACCAGTACAGCAGCATGGCGTCCAGCCATTGCGCCAGCCCGGTCGTTTTATTTTTGGTTTGTTATAACTTTTATGTGCACGCCGGCGTCCGAAGTTACCGACAAAATTGTTCGTTTGTGGTTGCTCAATGTGTGCAGGGTGTACGGCTGTTGAAACTACAGTGGTCTCCACAGGAGGCAGCAGCAGCACTAGCAGGCAGCAGCAAAATTCCTTGAACCCCCTTGCTGCCTCAAGCAGGTGCCAGACAGCCCTGTCCTTGCAGCATTAATCATGCACTGCTGTGGCCTACTTGCTGACATTCTCGCATGGGCTGCGTCAGCGAGGGTGAGGGAGGTGAAATTTGGGGCCTCACATTTTAGATAGGGTGGTGCAAAAGTAACTTCCACCTGCGCAGAAAAGTCCCCTAACAGAGGTTCCACAGCATATCTGCCAGTACTGCTGTGGCATTGGGGAGGCACTGGTGTGGTGATGTGCCCTAGCTATACCAGAGTCCTACCCTGTGTTTGGCTGGCCATCTGTGGTGGGGTGTGTGTGTGGTGGTGGGTCCCCCGGTTTCCCTTGTTTCATGTACCCTGGGCATGGTGAGCCTGAGTTGAGGCTGAAGCAGGTTGGGGCTAGGTTGGCAACTGGGTGTAATGTTTACCCTACAACATGTGCATTGCTTGCATGCCTTTGGCTGTGTTGTGTTCAGTGGTGCATCTGGCTGAAAACTGCTTTGCCAGACCTAGGACTCGAACTGGGTACCTGCTATCCTGCATTCCTACTGTTCAGCACCACAGCCATGGATGGTGCAGCTCAACTTGGTGCAAGCTGCAGCTTTTACTGTGCCATTACACATAGTGTTCTGCCAGCATGATTCTGTTGGCTGTGGGCATGTGGCAGGGTGGGGTAATTTTGACAAGATGAGTGGTACATGGCAAGTGTGCGTTATCCTGCACGTGCCTAGCTTGCAACTGCACAGTTGCCTGATGCTGCTGCTGGCACAGTGGCTGCATCACAGCTAGTCATAGTAACCAAGCACACTGCAAGCAGTAGAATCAAAGCCTGCCTGGGTGAGGAGCATGCTGCAGAAGGGGCCAAGTTACTTAAGCACCACCCTATGACCCCAATGTCGTGGCGACACCCCATCATCACTGACCTCAAGAAATCTCCACAACCAGATGGCAAGCTTGGGGACAGTCCCAGACTATGTGGTCAGTACACAGTACCCATGCTTGCCATTGCATGGCAACCTGCTGCTCTGCCTCTCTGTGGTGTTGTCAATGTGACCATCCTCACATCAAGCCACCCACAACTCACCAAAACCATGGTGAAAGTTTGGATACATCTCCCAGCTGCCCTGTTGCTCAAGTACAGCAATGCCCCACACCAGAGGTTTGCCACGCATCCAACATCACTAGTGATGCGGGTGGGAAGCTCAGCAAACACCGACAGTGGGAGAGCGGGCGCGTCAGGCCGACCCATTGCGAGGCTGCCGACCAGCTGTAGGGACCAGGTTGCTGGAGAGCGACCCTGCAAGCCAGGGGCGAGGCTTCACATCGTAATTTTGCCATCACAAATACTGACATTTCTCATGCTTTGCATTGGCGGGCTCCAACAGCGCTTCAGCGCTGACTTGCTGTTGTCGATCAATCGATGGCGGCAACCGACCAGTACAGCAGCATGGCGTCCAGCCATTGCGCCAGCCCGGTCGTTTTATTTTTGGTTTGTTATAACTTTTATGTGCACGCCGGCGTCCGAAGTTACCGACAAAATTGTTCGTTTGTGGTTGCTCAATGTGTGCAGGGTGTACGGCTGTTGAAACTACAGTGGTCTCCACAGGAGGCAGCAGCAGCACTAGCAGGCAGCAGCAAAATTCCTTGAACCCCCTTGCTGCCTCAAGCAGGTGCCAGACAGCCCTGTCCTTGCAGCATTAATCATGCACTGCTGTGGCCTACTTGCTGACATTCTCGCATGGGCTGCGTCAGCGAGGGTGAGGGAGGTGAAATTTGGGGCCTCACATTTTAGATAGGGTGGTGCAAAAGTAACTTCCACCTGCGCAGAAAAGTCCCCTAACAGAGGTTCCACAGCATATCTGCCAGTACTGCTGTGGCATTGGGGAGGCACTGGTGTGGTGATGTGCCCTAGCTATACCAGAGTCCTACCCTGTGTTTGGCTGGCCATCTGTGGTGGGGTGTGTGTGTGGTGGTGGGTCCCCCGGTTTCCCTTGTTTCATGTACCCTGGGCATGGTGAGCCTGAGTTGAGGCTGAAGCAGGTTGGGGCTAGGTTGGCAACTGGGTGTAATGTTTACCCTACAACATGTGCATTGCTTGCATGCCTTTGGCTGTGTTGTGTTCAGTGGTGCATCTGGCTGAAAACTGCTTTGCCAGACCTAGGACTCGAACTGGGTACCTGCTATCCTGCATTCCTACTGTTCAGCACCACAGCCATGGATGGTGCAGCTCAACTTGGTGCAAGCTGCAGCTTTTACTGTGCCATTACACATAGTGTTCTGCCAGCATGATTCTGTTGGCTGTGGGCATGTGGCAGGGTGGGGTAATTTTGACAAGATGAGTGGTACATGGCAAGTGTGCGTTATCCTGCACGTGCCTAGCTTGCAACTGCACAGTTGCCTGATGCTGCTGCTGGCACAGTGGCTGCATCACAGCTAGTCATAGTAACCAAGCACACTGCAAGCAGTAGAATCAAAGCCTGCCTGGGTGAGGAGCATGCTGCAGAAGGGGCCAAGTTACTTAAGCACCACCCTATGGTGTGTAGTGCCTGTACATGTGCTGAAGGAAGAAACAAACCAGTTCTTCGGTGTTGCACATTAAGGCGTTGAACAATAATAAACGATGCCATCAAAATTCATTATGAGAATTTGATGTTGACAAGCCAGTGGAAGCATTTACTTGAAGAAGGAGCAGAGTGGACTCCAACGAGCCAGCACACTAGCGACCAACTGGTGAGGACAGTCACACACTTGCAAGTGGCCCCAGCCAGTCTCGCTTTGCATGGGTGCCTGGTTTAGCCGGCACTGTAACGTCTATGTGCTTGTGTGAAGGTGTGCTCGTGCTGATGGGGCTATTCTTCTTATCCCTTCCCTTATCCCTTATCCCTTCCCTGATCCCGGCCCACCCACCGTCCACCCACCGGCCCCCTAGGGGGGTAATAATACCCCGAGCCAGGCTGCTGACCCGGGCAAGTGCAGTGAAGGGAGAGGGATCCCCTGATGCTGATTACTGCCACAGAGGCAAAGGAAGGAATGGGTGCAGAATACAGCCGGAAAAGGCATGGAGCCCGCTATTGGGTGTGCTACCCTAGGGATTCAAGGTTCTCTCAGGTCGGGACTGAGGGGACTCTCCCAGTGGGTCAAGGGTGATACCTTACAGCATCCAATCTCCCATGTCGAACAACATCTTTAGCCTGAATTTTGGTGGGTTTACACGGCCCCCAGGTGTGCCCCTAGGGAGTGAGATGTGGCCACGAGTGCCGTTGCCCTAGACCCCCAGGAGTGTTGGTGTGAAGAGCCGTCCTCAACGGACGCGAGGCCAATGGGAAGAAGTCCTATGGCGTTAAGAGACCAAGGGGGTGTATGTGTATCTTTATCTTTTTTTTATTCCTACCAGAAGTGGCATCGAGGCATCCTGCAGCTAGGTCTCTTTGCAGCGCAAACTCTTCCACGGTGTGGCCCCCACACTTCAGGACAACTCAGTTGTCCACACATGTACGCTTCCACCACACTCCACTAGAGGGTGCCTACACTTCAGCATATGAGAAAAAGCGACCGGTGAGCCAGTGTGACCGATGCTGCTGAAATTCCCTGCATGAGTCACTGGTCCCAAACCCTTCAACTTGATGTTGAAGACGCCAGCCTCAGGCATTGGGCCTGAACCATCAACCGGCATCCTGAAAACTTAAACCTTCAGCCTAAGGTACTGGTCATAACATGCACACTTCAAACCATACAAACTGATGCTGAAACCACCAACGACAGGTCCTGGTCAGTGACTCAAGCACATATATTCTCGGAATACTTCATTGTGACACAACCAGGAGGGCGAGTGCATTTGGTGGATGTGTCCATGCCCTTGTAACCCACATCCCCCCCCCCCCCCACACACACGCACGCACGCACGCACGCACGCACGCACGCACGCACGCACGCACGCACGCACGCACGCACGCACGCACGCACGCACGCACGCCGCACGCACGCACGCACGCCCGCACGCACGCACGCACGCACGCACGCACGCACGCACGCACGCACGCACGCACGCACGCACCCACACCCACCCCACCCCCCACCCACACCCACCCGCACCCACGCACCCACGCACCCACGCACCCACGCACCCCCCCCCCCCCCCCCCCCCCCCCCCCCCCCCCCCCCCCCCCCCCCCCCACACACACCCACACACACACACACACACACACACACACACACACACACACACACACACACACACACACACACACAACACACACACACACACACACCACACACACACACCACACACACACACACACACACACACACACACACCACACACACACACACACACACACACACACACACACACACACACAACACACACACACCCACACACACACACACACACACCACACACAACACACACACACACACACACACACACCACACACACACACCACACACACACACACACACACACACACACACACACACACACACACACACACACACACACCCACACACACACACACCACACACACACACACACACACACCACACACACACACACACACACACACACACACACACACACACACACACACACACACACACACACACCACACACCACACACACACACACACACCCACCACACACACCACACACACACACACACACACACACACACACACACACACACACACACACACACACACACACACACACACACACCACACACACACACACACACACACACACACACACACACACACACACACACACACACACACACACAGCAACCCCTCCCCCCACCAATACCGACACAACCATACACACCATGATCCCCTCCCCCCCAAAGCACCAGCACCCCCACTCACACAGAACTCGCATCAAACATCACTGAAGCCTTCAGCAACGGCACAAGCCGCAGGCCGCCCACGGTGGAGGTACACACAACCGCCAACCTCATGCACCGCCATGCTGTTTAGGACCTGCTAAATCAATGCCATTGGGCCACATGTGTTCACTAAGAAGATCCCCAGGTGCATAGACACTTGCGTGCTCACTTGATGCACATGATGGTGCAATGGGTCAACCCTCAGGTGGTGCTGTCGTGCCACACACAGTGAATGTGTGCACATAAGTTCAGTAACGCATGCATTGCCTTCAGCAACCGTACAAGCTTCAGGCCACGGTGGAGGTACACACCACCGGCAACCTCAAGCACCACCACATGCCATGCCATGCCAATGTGTGTCAAATGAATGCCATTGAGCCACATACATTCACTGAGTGGCTCCCCAGATGTGATCCTGGGACGATTGGCACAACCGTTGTTGCAGGCTGCCCAACTCAATTCTTCACCCTGTAACACTTGTTAGTGGCCATGGGGTGAACGGCGTATGTTGGCTCTGACATCCCCCGATATTGGGATGAGGTCCACTTGGAGTGGACTCCACTGACGGGCTACCACCTTGCTTGTCCACGAACATCTGCACTGCAGCGGCTGGCCGCACCTCATCTCATTAAGACTGAAACAGGGAGGTTAGGGAACTTCCATGTTGCATCTTGGGGGATTAATCTTCCAAATCAAGAGTCCAAGAACAGCTGCAGCTGTCCACACTCCACCACAGGGAGAGTGGTGCTGCCACACTTGGAGGGTGAAAACGGCACTTCGGCGAACTCCGGCCGACCACACACCACCTCTCCATCTTGATTCACAACACTAACGACGACCTGCAGTGTGCCGGTGACGGCGGTGCCGCCGTTGATATCTGTGGTGCCCTCGAAGCAGGCCGTAATGATGAATGCCGTGACGCATTCACCACTGGCAAGCAAGATTGCGTCGATTGCGTATAAGTTGCCATCAAACCCCAAGCGCGACAGGCCTGCCTCGGTGAAGGGATCCCAGCAGCCGAAAGTGTTGAAGATGTTGCTGCACAGGGAAACGACGCGGCAAAAAACAATGAGCGGTCACGTAGATAAACCATATTGATGTCAAAGGTAGGCAATTAGTGTGTTGCGAATCCTGAATTTGGTCGCGTCTTCGCACAGCGTTAATGGGAACCGACCGTGCAGTTTGGCGACTCAACCTGAACGAACCGAGTGACCGTCTTGCGATGCTGTCGAAAATGCAAAATGCTCACCAAATTCCTTCCACTGTGCCCAGATTTTCTGGTACAGAGTTCTCGGGAACTCTGATCACGAAAACACATCTGGATGAAGCCCTTACAGGGTTGTGCAGCCCTGACAGCTCAAACTGTTGCTGCTGCTGCTGCTGCTGCTGCCTCTGCTGCTGTTGCAGCCTTGGCGGCGGCACCTCTGCCGTGCCATTTGGCCCATACTGCGAAGCTGCTGCTGCTGGTGCTGGTGCTGGTCCTGCTGGATCAATGTGGGCCATTGCCCGCGGGCTTTTGTTGATTTGTTGCTGAAGGGTGACGGCAGCTGCAGCGGCCTGCTGTTTGCGACGACTGGGCCCAGCACAGCAAGTAATATCACTGCAGCAGGTTACGACAGTGTTCCGCGCATGTCTTGAACACAAAAGTTGGCACTTCACTTAGAAAAATTGATGGCATGCAGTACGGCACTCAGGTGGGTGCTTTTGGTACAGCGGTGACCGATTCAAACTGTGACAGTCTCTGTTCTCCGAGAAGCCAACTCTTGTAGCCAACTTTGTAGCTAACCCCCTACCAGCCCCCTCCCAAACAGCCCCCCCCCCACAAACACACACACACACGCACACACCCACCGTGTGTGGCACATGTTGCCCTTGCTTGAATTGCCCTTGGAGGTGCTGCCTTATACACACCTTACCAGCCCCCCCCCCCCCCCGACCCTTGTGCAAGTCACCTGCCAAATGTGAATGCTAATTGTTTGGCCGGCTTCAAGCCAGTGGCCGCAGCAGTACCATCGTGGTGTGAGGGGCCACCGGGCAGTGTCCGGCGGTCACGTGATTCGAACCGTTCCTCCGGGAGTAGCCGTGCACAGAGGCCACCTGCAAAGTGGTCAACAGAGTACGGCACAAGCAGGCGTTGTGGCAGAGCGGTCACCTGAGCAAAACCCAAGACATGCAACGTTCAATCACACTCACAGCCAGCTCCATCCAGCCCCGCCCTACTTACTCCTGCACTGCGCTGAAGCAGCAGATGTTGGGCTATCATCCAGGAAGCATAGCAGGCCTGTGCAGCAGGTGTTGGGCTGGGCCACTGATCCAGTACATCCTTGCTGAGCAGCAGAGCATGTCGGTCCTGCACAGGCCAAAACACAGCACAGCACAGCACAGCACAGCACAGCACAGCACAGCACAGCACAGCACAGCACAGCACAGCACAGCACAGCACAGCACAGCACAGCACAGCACAGCACAGCACAGCACAGCACAGCACAGCACAGCACAGCACAGCACAGCACAGCACAGCACAGCACAGCACAGGAAAATATGATTGATTGTATTGATGGCATGTCTTTGGCTGGGCCGTTGAGCCAGCCTCAACAGGGTTGTGACAACCCTGTTAAGCAGCAGCCTAAGACATGTGGGTCCTGCACAGACCAAAGCACAGCAAGGCACAGCACAGCACAGCACAGCACAACAACAGCACAGCACAGGGCAATGACGAGTTATGCCATGTTTTTGGCCGGGCCAACCGTTGGTGACACCTTAGCAACAGCTTGATCCCCGCTGCCCTGCCCTTGCTAGGCACTGTGACAGGGCTTCATTGCTAGTGTAATTGTTACCCAAATTGGCGCCTAGCCTAGTTCAGTCACAAAGGTTTTGCCTAAACACCCACCTGGAGGAGTAGGCCGGCCAGATGGGTTGATCATGAGGAGCTCCCATAACCTCATGCCACCTTCCGAGGGCTGGTCGGGGCACCTGAAGAGGGGGGGGGGGTACATACATAGGTTTTAGGGTACGTTGGTGGGGTGAATGCACAGGTACATGTTGTACATGCAGCTGCAGCCTGCTGGCCAGGATGCCAGCCATTTCATCTTGACGTAATGCCATTACGAGTGAGTCACTCGCAGCGCTGCTGCTGCTAGCTCATTCACACCATGAACTTCATTCTGACAGTGTCAGAGAAGCCTCGAAGTCCAAGCCATGACGTTAACGGGAGAGCTCATGCTGGGAACTCATAAGGGTGCAAGTGCCTTGAGCTTGAGGTTATCCACAACATAACCTTATCCACAACATGATGGGTGTGCCGCACACAGTGTGTTGTACCGATCCTGGTACCAGCAGCAGTGTTAGCCTCCCCCCCCCCCAACCCCCCCAACCCCCTTTCCGCTCGCTGCATGTATGCAGCTATCAGCCTAAATACTGGGATGCTCTATATTGAGTGTGCTCTATAGTGAGTGCCTGCTACCTGTTGAGCATGTAGTCTCTGTAGGTGCACTTGGCATGGCCGTGAGAGCTCGCCGCAGCTCCCCCCCCAGACTATGTTTAAGCGAAGCATTCATTATCAGAATTCTCTTATTCTTTCGTAATCGAAGTGCTCGGCAGTGATAACCCCGCTCAATTCCGGCTCCGTCTCAGCTGAAGTTGCGAATGGTCCCTGACTGTACACAAATCAGATATTATAGACACGCAAACAGACAAATAGCGCTTGAAATATCCGTGAACGTACCTTGGTTGCTTCTTCCGCCTGCTCCAGGCTGTCGCGCAGGGATGAAGCACACGCTATCACCGCAAAGGCTACAGCGAGCTTCAAGAGCTTCGTGTCCATATTTCACTTCGCGATATAACTATGATGCCGTGTTTGCTAGAAAGGCCCGGACACCGTGAATGCTTTCTCCCACGGAAGATGCCCAAGGGTCGCTTTAGTTTGGTTATGTGCAATAATACTTGTTGTTAGATAGAATCGTAAGCTTAAGGTGGACGGTCAGCAAGTATCGGTGCTGCCATGATTACATACCGTGCGTGATGACGCATGCGCAGCCGGGCCGGAATTGAAAGCTTTGGTGAGGAGCTTGAACGAACGAGTGTTTCCTCTAGAGATATTTTTGGATGTACAGACCTACAATTCACAAGTATGACATAAGCATCGTTGTGGGGGTGGTAGAAGCAAGGGGCAGCACCACCTGCAGGGCAGCTGCGACAAGCACAAACGGCCATCTCTTTGGACGATGCATCATGTGGATCACACCAGTTTTCAGTACTATCAGAAGTAGTAGAAACCTGAATTCAGCGTGCTGGCGCTGTCCTGTGCCATTTTGGGGGCTGGCTGTACAGTTTGATTGTGGATGCAGCAGTAGCATGAAGGAATGCTTTGAGCAACTCAGTTCAAAGTTTAAGATACGTCTGGTGGCAACTTGATGCTGCATCAATCGTGTGATTTGCTGGACATATGATATCGCGGCATTAGCAGTATGAGGGCGACGGCACAGGAAACAAACACGTTGAAGATGGGAGGGCATGCCCTGCGCAGTTCATGCCGAGAACGTCATGACCGGTGCCCTAGCAGCAGCAGATGCTTCAACGCTCAACAAGGATTCACTTCTACAGCTGCTATCAAGTTTTGTGCGGCTATGCTGCCCACAAGCAGTGAGGAGGCATGGGCTGGCTGAGAGGGCGTGCACACCTGCAATGCAGTTAGGGGGTCTACCACAAACATACAGCCAGGGGCCCCCCCGGGGGGGGGGGGGGGGGAGACGCCGCTTTTGCTGCTACCCCTCCCCCTGTATCCGTTTTAGGCTTTCTGGCTTGCGGACCCCTACTCACCTGCCGTTGTCAGGCTGTTGTCAGGTACTGTTGCCAACAAGGGAAGGCTTCCCCGAATGGCAGAACCAGCTACTTGTTCTGTCATCTCCGTGATATCAGTGAATGGCTGCCATGCACAGTGAGCTCTTGAGCTTCATAGCTACAGGCCCTGGGGGTGTAACTTTGATGTGTTTTTACATGGCTATGAAGCTCAGAAAGCTCATCCACCCCAGGCATTTGACGATACTAGAGTTTGCAAACCTTGAAGCAAGAAGCTGATGGATCAGATTGTGTGCGTGAGCGACAGCTCCCAAAAAACCCATTGCAGTGCTGACCGACAGGCGCCCCGGGGGGGGGGGGGGGATAGTATGTGATTAGCGGAGTAACACCTGTCGGTTGCGTTGCTGTAAGTCGTACCTTCAACAAAGTCTCATCTGGAGCAAGCTTCGGACACTACAAAGTCTAGTCGATTGATCAAGACAGTATACTGTCTACTCAGACAGCAGACCACGACGCTGTGGCACAGCAGCATTGTCGACAGCTACTGTTTTGAAATGTTTCCCAAGAACAAGTGAAGCACCAGATGCAGGGGCAGGAAAATGTACCTGGCGATGTATTGCGCCTGCTGTACATGAGCAACATGACGAGCAGGCAAACGCGATACAAATCACTTTGAGATTCATAAAATTAAGTATAATCTCATTAATCACATTGCAAAACCCAACCTTTACGAAATTGATTAGGCCACCTGTACGCTTCACACAAATTGTCAGTCAAGTCATGCCACTGCACACAGGCTCATCGACATTTCATAACGTTTGACGGGCAACCATTTTGCGTCACAGGCATTTTCATCGCCTACTGGTCACGTTTCGCAGACCTACTCTACATTACAATCCACACCACAGCTTTTCGGGGAGCCAACTTTTCAACATCTTCACAAGGAAGCTTCGAAGACGTTATTCGACGTCCTTACCATCGAAACAGGCCAACTCGGAAGGTGCTCATCACCACGGGAAGCAGCAGGTATGTGGTGCTGCCATCCCAGCTTGACTGGAGTCCTGAAAGCCCGCAAACAGCCAACAACTTTGCAATGATGAAACGGTTAGTTTAGTTAGACCGCACACCATGCCCTGGCTAGGTAGCAGAAGTTTGTAGGGCTATGTTGCTGGCGTTGCTGTCGCCAAGCAAGCAGCAGGTAGCTATGCTGGCTGCCAGCCCCCTTGACTGGACTCTCTGAACGCCTCTCAAAGCAATCAAACACTGTAACGTAAAACTATAAGATACCGTACGCGTACAGCATATTCTGGCTCGGTAGCAGTAGTGTGTTTGGCTCTGTTGCTGTCATTGCTGTCGTTGCCACGCACACCTACTAGTACGCCCACACACCGCTTAGGCACGACCACACTGCTTGCTGCAGTTTTATATAAACAATGTCCATATTACTGCATGTATCTGGCAGCAACCCAAACAGCTGTGACAACACCAAATTGAGCTCCCGTCCTTGTGGACAGCAAGAGTGTTGCCGTGAACCCAGCTCGACTGCACATTCTGGGCACCAAATCTGTAACCAAATCTGTTCCGCATTGGTCATAACAACCAAGATAATCATGTCAGCACACGAGCATGCAACAGGCCCCAGCACGTGGGTGATACCCCCCCCCCCTCAGACTAAATTTGCCCACACACCTGACTTGACAGAATGCGGTACTTCGAATCTTCACAGGCGCTACAAGCGACCAGCACTTGTTTGCTGGCTAGTGCTGAAGTTGGGACCTTGTCTGCCATACTTGTACTGTGATGTAATGCACAGTACTGAACATTTCACGTACTGCTTTCAGGTGAAGGGGGCGCAGAGTATGACTGGAAGTCAAGCAGGGTCCCTGAATCGGCTCCAAGGCAGCAGGTGCCTTACCTCCACAGCAAACAGCAGCAGCAGCAGCAGCAGCAGCAGCAGCAGCAGCAGCAGCAGCAGTAGCAGCAGCAGCAGCAGAGGCGGGATGGCGGCGCGCTGTCTGGCAGTGGTGCTGCTGCTGGTAGCAATGGCGGGAGTGCAAGCAGGTGAGCCATTTCGCTTGGGAGTGGTGGGTGGGAGGAGGAGGGGGCACAAAGCAGCAGCAGCAGCAGCAGCAATAACAGGAACCATAGCGGTGCTGGTCTGCTGCTGGTAGCAATGGCGGGAGCGCAGGCAGGTGAGCCATTGTCTTGGGAGGGAGGGGGCACAAAGCAGCAGCAGCAGCGGCAGCAGCAGCAGCAGCAGCAGCAGCAGCAGCGACCTGGCTTGTTTGCAGCAGAGGCAGCAGAGGCAGCAGGGATGGTGTGAGGTGGACGGATGCAGCAGCGGTGGGACGTGAGCTGCAAACACTGTTGCGGCGCGGCCGGGGGGGGGGGGGGGCTATCGAACCTGCTGGGATGGTGTTTGATGGTGATGATGTTTGACAATCATGACTTTCAATGGTGATGGGGGCAGGCAGGGGAGGGGGCGCAGCATTGCTGGCAGGCCTCCCCTGACCTTAGCAGCAGCAGCAGAGGCAGCAGCAGCAGCAGCAGCAGAGATGGTGGGAGGTGGAGGGAAGCAGCAGCACCCTCAGCATGCAGCCCAGCTGAAACCCCTAATTACGGTGCAAGCTGCACACACCGCCATTATGTCACAGAGCTGCACACATGTGCACAGCAAGGCATTGAAGGGGGAGTGCAGCAGCAGCAGCAGCAGCAGCAGCAGCAGCAGGGATCATTGGGAGGTGGAGGAAGCTGCGGTTGAGACTTGAGTTGCTGACCCTCGGGGGGGGGGGGGGGGGCGGCGGGGGAGGGGGAGGGGGAGGGGGGGGGGACTGGGGGAGAGGGGGCGGGGTTGGCGGAACTTTGTTTGCTGGAGGCCACAGCAGTAGCAGTAGCAGTAGCAGTAGTGGTGCACTGCCATGGTGCTGCTGCGGCTACCCGCACCCCCCACCCCACCCCCATCCCCCGCCAAGACTCCCTCCCACACCACGGCCTCTGCAACCCTTCATCGCATGACCATCACTCACTGCTGCTGCTGCTGCTGCTGCTGCTGCTGCTGCTGCTGCTGCTGCTGCTGCTGCTGCTGCTGCAGACGACAGCTACTGCTGCTCAGGCAACTGCAGGATCCCAGTGCCCAAGCCACCCAGCTTTGCTGAGCTGACCCCACCCCCAACAGCAACAGCAGACGGACTGCCGGTTGTTGCAGGGTCGCAACAGGTAGGTCGGGCACTCTTACACCACCCCCCACCCCACCCGCCCCCACCCCACCCAACCCCACCCCACCCCCACTCCATCCCACCCCGCACTTTGCCCCCCCAAGCTTTGCTGAGCTGACCCCACCCCCAGCAGCAACAGCTGACGGACTGCCGGTTGTTGCAGGGTCACAACAGGTAAGTACCCCCCCCCCCATGCTACCTCCCCCCCCCCCCCCAATGCTACCCCCCCCCCCCCCAATCTGCTTCCCCACAGCCCACACGCCATCCCCTCCCCCCCCCCCCCCCCCCCAAGCTGTGCTGAGCTGACCCCCACCCTCAACAGCAACAGCAGACGGACTGCCGGTTGTTGCAGGGTCACAACAGGTAAGATGCCCCCCCCCCTTCCTTACCCACCGCCCCTTCCTGAACCCCCGCCCCCCAGCCGCCCCCCCCCCCCCCCATCCCCTCAGCTTTGCTGAGCTGACCCCCACCCCAGCAGCAACAGCAGACAGACTGCCGGTTGTTGCAGGGTCACAACAGGTAATGGATCCCCTCCCACAAGTACTGCACTGTTACTGTTTCACCTTGATTGCCCCCCCCCCCCGCACCCCCCCCCCCCTGCACCCCCTGCACCCTGATGCCACCCTGATGCCACCATGATATGTGCATGTGTTTGTGGCTGATGAGTGCCTTACAGGGGGAAGAAAATGTTACTCGTAGACACATTCGCCACACATCAATGGCATTGCCTGCCAGGGTTGAACCGGTTGAAACACTAAGGTGGGGACAACCCCCGATCCCCGTCAGTGGTTTGCACCACCTACACCAGCATTAAATCAGCATTAAATGACCACGGCGGTCGCTTTCCAAATCCCCCCCCCCATAGCCACCCCCACGCGTGCGACACCTCCTCCTTCCATCCTCGGTCAAACATCCCTTGGTGTTGACAACTAACAGGATATCAACACCATGTTGGCGCAGCAGGCCCGCCCCACCACCTTCAGCCACCTGCAGCCACATTGTGTGTGTCTGTGTATATGGGGGGGGCACCTGTTGAGCAATTAACATGACGACAATGGGCAGCGTCGCCAAAGCATGACCACCGCTGTCGTATCGCTGACACATACCCCCCCCCCCCCCCCCCCGCCGCCGCGCGCCCACAAACAGGAAATTGAGACCATGTTGGCGCAGCAGGCCCGTCCCACCACCTTCAGCCCACTGCCGCTCGCCCACCGGGATATGGCCAGGCAGCGGCAGCAACCGGGCGCACTGGGCTTCTGCACAGCAGGTGCGGTGAATGAATGCACACGTGTGCGTGGGGGGGTGGGTGGGTGCTATGGAGAGGGAGTGTCTGTGTGTGGGTTGGGGGGGGGTGTGCTTTGTATGGCTCCAAGCAGCGGCAGCAGCCAGGAGCACTGGGCTTCTGCACAGCAGGTGTTTGAGTGTACGGGGCAATGGGGGAGGGGGGTGCGCATACCGGTGGGTGAGGGCAGGGCTGAGTGGGGCACAGGATTTGGCGAGGCAGCGGCAGCAACCAGGAGCACTGGGCTTCTGTACGGCAGGTGCGGCGTAATTGGTACGGAAGGGGGGGGGGGGCTGGTGGTGGTGTTGGTGGTGGGGGCTGAGTGGCTCACAAAAACTCGGCCAAGCAGCGGCAGCAGTGACAGCAACCAGGCGCACTAGGATTCTGCACAGCAGGTGCACTGAATGAATGCATGTGTGTGTGTGTGTGGGGGGGGGGGCTATGGGGAGGGAGTGTCTCTGTGTGTGTGTGTGGGGGGGGGGGGGTTGTCAGCCCACTGCCACTTGCACACCGGGATTTGGCGAGGCAATGGCAGCAACCGGGAGCACTGGGCTTCTGTACGGCAGGTGTGTGTGTGGGTCGTCCTGGGGCCGCGCGGGGTGGGGTGGGGGGGGGAGTTGAGGGGAGGGGGAGTGTGGGTGGTGGAGGGGGGGGGGGGGGAGTTGAGGGGAGGGGGAGTGTGGGTGGTGGAGGGGGGGGGTTAGGGGGAGGGGGAGTGTGGGTGGAGGGGGGGGGGCTGACTGGCACACAGGGATTTGGCAAGGCAGCGTCAGCAACCGGGAGCACTGGGCTTCTGTACAGCAGGTGTGTACATTCCCTGGGCCCGTGGGTGCGAGGGGGGGGGGAGGGAGGGAAGGTGTGGGTGCGCGGAAGGGAAGGGGGTGTGTGGGTGCGTGGGGGGGGGGGGGGGGGGCACCGGCCCACAGGGTTTTGGCCAGGCAGCGGCAGCAACCGGGAGCGCTGGGTTTCTGTAAGGCAGGTGTGTGGGTGTGCCCTCCTGGGGGCGGAGGGGGGGGGCTTGAGGGGGGGGGATGTGGGTGTGGTTGGTGAGGGTTGGGGGAGGCTGAGTGGGGCACAGGGATGTGGCGAGGCAGCGGCAGCGACCGGGAGCACTGGGCTTCTGCACAGCAGGTGTGTACTGTGCCTGGGCTTGTGGGTGCGGGGTGTGTGTGGGGGGGGGGGGGTGGAAGAGGGGGGGGGGGAGTCAGTGGTTCACAGGGATTCGGCCAAGCAACGGCAGCAACCGGGAGCACTGGGCTTCTATACAGCAGGTGTGTGCGGTGCACGGATGCACGTGTGGCGGGGGGGGGGGGGGCAGGGGGGGCATGCGCTGTTGAGAGGTAGTGTCTGGTGGGGGGTGGGGGGGGGGGTACCGCTAGCCCACAGGGATTCGACCAAGCAGCGGCAGCAATCCGGAGCACTGGGACTCTGCACAACAGGTCATGCATAAATGCACACAAAAGGGGCAAGGGGGCCTCGCGCAGGGGAGGGGGGCTCGAACCCTCACTCTGTAGCCTCAGCTGACAGTTGCCTCCATTGCTGCATATATGCAGTATATACTTCATGACTAGTTGTTGGCCGTTTGGCGGCGCACTGTCTCATACATGGCGCTTTACCCTGTTTCCCATACGCTCGCTCAAACAACGCTCTCCCGCCCTTTTTTTCCCGCGCAGGCGCCCGCAACCCGGTGTCCATGCCCGCCCGGCACAAGCCCAAGGCGCCGTGAAGCTCTTCATCGCGAAGAGATTCGACCCGCTGCCGGCAACGTGCAACTTCACACTGCCGGAATATCTCAACCGCTGTACCGGCCCGGCGGGATGCATCTCGGAGTGTTCCGGAAATACGCTTTCCGACGGACTTATTCTGGCGGCGGCGCATTGCTTCGATTACAACTTCATGAGGCTGCGGTTTAGGCGGATGTTGCGGGACGTTGGATACCCGAACGACATCGCGGACGATCCATGCGGAATCAACACCATCAAGGTGCGTGTTTGCCTACCTCCGGATGAAAAGCGTGGAAAGGCGGCGTGTGTGAGGGGGGGGACCCACCCTGGGGCCGTTCTAGCCCCACTTGTCGCACTGCTTGAGCCGGCGCACCCACTTACCTACCCACTTTCCTGCGTTCTTTGCGCTCCATGCACTCTCTTTGCAGGTTGAGGTTGTTGCTGTGATGGCCTGCTACGATTACGACCAGACAACAGACGACGCACCACTGGAGTCATGCAGGTGGGGTAGGGGCAGACATGTGTGTGCGGGGGGGGGGGGGGGGTACCAAGGGACGGCGGGGGGGGGGTCACCAGGGGGCCACACAACTGGAGTCCCTGCACGGTGCAGGTGGGCTTGTGTGTGTTTGAGTGGGAAGCCTTCCCTGGGGGGGGGGGGGGTGCAACTGCTATGCTGCTGCTTCTGCTTCTGCTGCTGCTGCTGCTGCTGCTGCTGCTGCTGCTGCTGCTGCTGCTGCTGCTGCTGCTGCTGCTGCAAGCCAGATCGGCGGTACATTGCAAGTGGTGTCAGCTGGTGGCCCCGCCTATCCTTGACTGACGCCATGCCCCTAACCACTAACCTACCGCTGCTGCTGCTGCTGCTGCTGCTGCTGCTGCTGTTGCTGCTGCTGCTACTGCTGCTGCTGGTGCTGCAGGCCAGACAGAAGGTACATTGCCAACGGAGTCAGCTGGTGGCCCCGCCCGGCCCTGACGGAAGCCATGCCCCCCACTGTGCATGGTGCTGTGGACACGATAATCCCTGCCCCTTATGACCATTCGATTATATTCTTGGCAACACCCGTGACTCACCTCCCTGCAACAGCATTCTACCAGTACAACTACAGGTACGTGTGTTAGCGTTGGGGGGGGGCATGGAGTGCCAGTGGGTAGCTGCATCCCGTATGCAAGATGCCATATCCAGTTTGTTGGTTCAATTTGAACATGGGGGTCCCGGGGGGGGGGGGGTGCATGGTGCTGTGGACACGATAATCCGTGCTCCCTATGATCACTCTGTTATCATCCTGGCAACACCTTCCACCCGTTTTGACCAAACCGCATTGCACACGTCACTAGTTGCGACAACAACAGGCGAGGGGTGATGTCAAGGGACATGGGTGTAGGTGTGCGTGCGTGTGTGTTGGAAGGGGGGTCGATTGCCCCCCCCCTCCAGCCCCTTCCTTCCTGATTATCATTGAGTCAGCTTGCTGCTGCTGCTGCTGCTGCTGCTGCTGCTGCTGCTGCTGCTGCAGGGACAACTATGCTGCTGACACCCCCATCAATGTGGAGAGCTACAGCTACATTGGGGCATGCGGCAAGTGAGTGCAATGCCACCAGATGATCTGACAGCATTTCAATCTGATGTTAATCAATCATGACATTCTAATTACCAGTATTACTCGGGCTGCGATACCTTATGGTGCTTGCGGCTATGTCATATATGTAACAGCAGGCACTCCTCAAGTGGAGGACTGCAAAGTGAATGCTGGGTGCTTGTATGTGTCTGTGGGTGTGAAGGGGGGGAGGGGGGCTAGGGAGGGGTGAATGCTAGGGGCTTGCGCGTGCGCGAGGGGGGGAGGGGTAGCCAGAAAGTCAATGGAGAAATCATAGGGTGCGGGGATGATGGTTTCCTCAGCAAATCCGCCACCAACATGGCCCCAGTAATGCTTCGGTATCCAACTTTTCTCATCGTGTTTGAGACCCCAGACCATCTGCTGAGGGGCCATTTTGTGCAGCCTGTCAACCTAGCTGATACAGCGGTTGATGCTTATACAGTACAGTACAGTAATTGGGGACAGAGTTCCAACCTCGGCACTTGCCAGCGAGCCAGGGGCTCATGAGGGTGCCCCGAAGGGCCTGTAGTACCCCAGTTTCTCAGGTCAGGTGTGAGGGCGATCAAGATCACCCAGCAAGCCAGCCGTCAATTCCAGTAGCATTTTTTCCCACGGTGTGCCTAGCACCACCCGGTTCGAGCGGCAGCTGTTCCCGGACGCACTGTGGTGATGCTTATGCCCGCACCCCCACGGGGGCATCAGCATCATCCACTGTATCAGCTACAATGAAAACCTGCACAAAATGGCCCCAAAAATCTTGAGACCTGATCCCACCTTGCTGCTGCTGCTGCTGCTGCTGCTGCTGCTGCTGCTGCTGCTGCTGCTGCTGCTGCCGCCACAGTGACCCGACCAGCAAGGGCGAGCCTTGCCCAACAGTGTTCTGTGAGCTATCCCACATGCTGACAATTTGCTGCTGCTGCTGCTGCTGCTGCTGCTGCTGCTGCTGCTGCTGTTGCTGCTGCTGCTGCTGCTGCGCTGCTGCTGCTAACCAACTGTTGTTGCCGCTCCCCCCCCCCCCCCCACACACACACCCGACCACCACAGTGACCCCACCAACAAGGGTGAACCCTGCCCCACAGTGGCTTGTGAGTTGTCTCATATGGGGCCGGCGGCATTTGTGCGAGCGACAATGATGGGCGACACGGACGGATCAGAGGCAATCAACATGCCCCTCACATCATTTGCAGGTATGAGAGCATGTTGAAGTTGACGTGTTAGTGACAGTGTTAGTAACATTGTTATTGTTAGTCACTTGGTTCACGTGTTCATGACAGGGTTAGTAACAGTGTTATTGTTAGTCAGCGGGCCAAAGTAGGTTTGAGGGAGCAACAATGATGGGCGACACGGACGGATCAGAGGCAATCAACATGCCCCTGACATATTTTGCAGGTAACTTACCTGACCTCTGAGAGCACGGGACGGGACGGGACGGGACGGGACGGGACGGGACGGGGGGGGGGGGGGGGCTAGGGGCGTTCTTCACATCATGCCCTATGGCGTGGGGCTTGGGAGATCATGTCACAGTGTCACTAACAGTGTCACTGACACGGTGAGAGTGCCATCATCAGCAAATCTTTAGAAATGTTTGTGCGAGCGACAACGATGGGGGACACGGACGGGTTTGAGGCAATCACATGCCCCTCACATCATTTGCAGGTATGGGCAGGGGTTTGTTGAAAGCGACACATGCAGCTTGTCCTACTTATGAATGCCCCTAACCTCTGGCATTGCATGCCCACCTCCCCTCCTAGAAGCCCACAATGCCCTGATTTTGAAGGGTTTTGCCCTCCAGAATCTATGCTGTCCCCCCCCCCTTCCCCCCCGCGCGCAGGTAGCAGTGGGTCATGTGCCCTCCACGCTGCCAAATGCTGCTATGCAACAAGCTCTTGGGGCATCACCACCTGCGCTCGCAATGGCCTTGGTAACAAAGAACTCCTGCTGCTGCTGCTGCTGCTGCTGCTGCTGCTGCTTTTGTTGCCCCCCCCCCCCCCCCCCCGCGCGCGCGCAGGTAGCAGTGGGTCATGTGCCCTCCACGCACCCGACAAATGCTGCTATGCAACAAGCTCTTGGGGCATCACCACCTGCGCTCGCAACTGCCTTGGCAATTTCTACAGCCCCATTATGGCGGCAAGGCCCTTGGCCGAATTATGGAAGGAGCGGCAAGTGGTGTTGCCTAGCCTGTCTGCACAGCAGCAGTAGCAGCAGCAGCTGCAGCATCGGTGGCAACAGCAGTTGGCAACTTCTACAGCCCCATAATGGCGGCAAGGCCTCTGGCCATGTTATGGAAGGAACGGCAGGTGGTGCTGCCTAGCCTGTCTGCACAGCAGCAAGAGTCAACAGCAGCAGCAGCAGCAGCAGGGACGCCGGCAGTGGCGACTGGAGGAGTGGCAGCAGCAGCAGCTGCAGCAACAACAGGGGCGGTGGTGGGAGCAGCTGCCGGAAGCTCATTGGCCCTACAACAACGGAAACAGTGCTGGGAGAGTTGTGGAAGGAATGGCAGGTGGTGCTGCCTAGCCTGTCGGCACAGCAACAGCAGGTTGAGACTCTGCAGAAGTCAATTTGGAGCAGCCGCTGTGGCAGCAGCAGCAGCAGCAGCAGCATGTGGTGTTGGTGATGGGGATCGTGGTGGCGGGGTTGCCGGCTGCGCTGACAGTGCATCCTCAGGATGCAATCGGATTGCAACAACATCGGCAGCAGCAGCAGCATGTGCAGCAAGCTGTGGAGGATTGTTTGATATGTTTTGATCGGACATTTCGGGGGTGTGGAGTGTCGGCAAGCAGCATCGACTTGATCTGCAGAGGTCTGCTCAGAGTAGTGTGGTGGTAGGAGAGGGAGGGAATGGTGGCGTGTGGTGGCGGCGGTGCGGGGGGGGGGGGGGGGGGTTCTAGTCTTGGTATCTGCCCCTACATTTTGCGGAGTTTGTTGCCAAAGGATGCATGCAGTGTGCTGCGAATCGATGCCAGTGGTGGTGTCTGTGTGGTGGTGTCGTAATGTAGTGCAGCGTAGTATAGTACAGTTTGAATCTGGATGTCTGCTGAGCTGCCCAACACAATGTATGCCGCATCATGGCTTGAACGCAATGAATCCGCGATCCTGCGCTGTATGTGATTGCTGATGCAACCCAATCGACGTCAGGTCAGCTGCACACTTTGAGTAGCAGCGTTGTCAAAATTGTTATTCACAGTGTTTAGTGACGGTGTTAGTAACAGCATGCCTTCAAATTGGATGCAACAACGTTGTTGGTGATGGTGGGAGTTGCCATGTAAAAGACTTGCAAGGGGGACGATTGTTGCAACCGATTGTGCAACCGATTGTGCACAATCTGCACTCAGATTATGATCTGCTTCACATTGTCACACAAGTGTGACGTGCAGGCAATTGGCTCAGGGCAGGGGACTATTTTGAAGCTGCAGCAGGACTGCACATGTTTTCTGCAGGGGTCGGCATGAATGAGGAATATCCCCCCCCCCCCCCACGCCACCCCACCCCACCCCCACCCCACAATTCTTATGTCCCACCGCGGCATTGAGGCCACAAACTGCTCTCTTTTGAAGGCCTGTCGTTGGACGAATTGCTGAGTTAGTCACAGCGGCTGTGCAGCACTGCTGCACCCTATGAGACAAGTGTGACAGGCAGGCAGTTGGCTCAGAAGGGTGATATTGGGGTGAGGTTCTCGTCAAGCTGACACACCCTGTTGGTTTGCCGAAAAGGATGCATGTCCCAGTGGGTGGGACAGTACAGTACAGTACAGAACACAGTACAGTGCAGTACATAGTCCCAATCTTGGCACTAGCCAGCGAGCCAAGGGCTCATGGGGGGACACTCAGGGGGTAAGGGGCAGCAGAGGGATGAGAGAGGGCTGAGGCAGGAGGGGGCAGGGTCGATTATCTCCTTCCCCCCAACTGGTGGGAGGGAGCAGAGGCAAGGAGGGTAAGTGATGGAGGATGAGCTGGATAGTAGGGAGGGGTACAGGCAGGGTGGAGGAGGCAGCAGGGGGGGGGGGGGGGCTCTGTGGAGACTGCTGATTTTTCAACAGCACCCACTGCAACAGCCGTGGCTTGTGTGTTACCGCCTATCATCTGCCCTAACAAGGCGGTAAACTCAGCAGAACAGCACGCCAGGAAACACATCACGGTCTATCAGGGTTGTGGTGGGCCGTATACCACTATGCAACTGTGGGGCTTGTGCTGGTGGGTGGTGGTGTTGTGGGAACCAAAGGATGGGACCATGTCACAACAAAAATGTGGATGGTATGTGTGTCTGTTTGGCTGATGGACACCCCATGGTGGCAGGTATGACTATGATCTTGTGAGCCACAGATCCACCAGCACAAAAGCGTTGAAAAGCGTTGCAACGGAGTGCTGAATTATGTAGCAGTACACATGCACGTCCTACTGGGCCGCAGTCGAAGCTGTGACGCCAATGTAGCTGTGACGCCAGGGTTTGGTTATGGTGCAAGGTCCCATGCTTGGCGCGGCATCCCCAAGGTCACATGACAGACGTTTCACCGAGTATGCTTAGACTTCAACTTCATGTAACACTTAGACAAGCGACACTTCCGCCTGTGGCACAGCCATCCGACCAGAACGTCCTGAGCTCAATTGCTCGTGATAGTTCAAGATAACTACGGTCAAATAGTGCAGCTGCCGTCCGCTACTGGCCCCAGGAGAGCCCTGCGATAGATTACGGTAGCCATCAGGTGAGCCTGCAGTTGCGCACCTGCGCTGCCAGGACATCCAAACCTGCCTTGTATGTCTTAGAGGTTCCAGCAACTACATAGCAGAGGAACGTATACTCCTGCGCTCTTCTACAGCTTCTCTTCAGACAGCACATCAGTTTGTCCCGCGCACACTTAATTTTGGGTATTGCATGCCAGTATGGACACTGCAGCACGCTCATCTAGCAGCAGTTATCATCATGCTTGCTGGAGCGCGACTCGGATGCGCTTGTGGGCCCTCGGACAGCTGGGCTGGGCATGCAAGCTTGAATGCTGCACAACAGTGCAGATGCCAACAGACGGTGAAAGCCCCTATAAGTCTTCTCTGCGCGTTTGACTTTCCGTATCGCTTCGTGCCGTGCTTCGATGCCATCCATGCGCAGGATCGAGCACCTACGGCAAAGGAGCAGCAATCATCATGGCCGTGCTTGATGAGGCACACCTCGTTGCGCAGATCGTCAGCAGAGGCAACATGCTGGCTCAGTACGAGATGCTCAGCATTTCACCATATGGCCCTGATCAGCAGGAGTCAGACCTGCTGGGGTGTGTGTCCTTGCCCCCTCCCAGCAGCCTTGTGCTGGACAGCGGCGCAAGCTGCATGACTGATCTGGCTGATGGCCGGGTCAGCGCCTCTGCCAGCGTCTCATGCAGTCCCACGTACTCTGCGGTACGCAGCGCCTGCAGCTCCCCCATGTTCTCTTGGGCTGCAGCAGCAGCACAGATGTCCTCCCCTGCAGCAGCACAGGAGGACACCTCTCCTGCAGCAAGGCCCACCAAGCCTGCGGCCCAGCGCTCCCTGAGCGCAGCGCTCAGTATCCGCTTCCCTGCAGCACCAGCAGCAGCACAGGCTCAGGCCTCACCAACAGCAGCCGAGGTTGGTAGCGACGGCGAGGAGTGCAGCACACCCAGGGCCCACATGATCTCAGCTGTCTTGCCGCCCCCTGGCGCCCCCGCGCCCCGCGCCCCACTGCGCGGCTGCTGGTGCCCACAGGCGGCCGGCGCAAGCTGCAGCAGTGGCTGGCCAACATGGAGCTCGGCCTCACTGTGCCTGCAAGCCCTGCAGCACCTGGTGGCATGCAGGACTGCCCAGCACCCAAGGTGGGCACCCCGCGCACCAGCCACAGGCCAGCAGCACCGCAGGTGTATCCTGCAGGACGCCTCAGCACGCCCAGCAGCAGCATTAGCGGCGAGCGCACCCGCAGCTCTCCCTCCTTTGCCGCGCAGCTGTCCAGCAGCAGCAGCAGCAGCAGCACTGGCTGCAGGAAGCGCGCGCTGCCAGCACTGGCCCTCTTGCCTGGCAGACCCTCCACCGCAGCAGCTGGTGACGGCATTGGCACCAGTGCCGCGCCTTTCCTCTCAGCCCCCTGCGACGCTGCCGACACCTGTGTGCGCAGCAGCAAGCGCAGGAGCCCTGATGGCGCAAGCAGCCGCGCCGCCGCCGCTGCTGCCGCCGCAGCGTCAGAAACCTCTTCCTCAGCATGTGGCAGCACCTGTGGGGCTGCGGACTGCCTGCCTACCCCCGCTTTTGACATCCTTGGCTTGCTGAGTGGCCCATAGGAGCAACTCTACGTCGCTGCCTGTGGCAGAGGGTAGCGGCAGCTGCAGCAGCGGGGGCCTCACAACCGTTCCTGCCGCTGCAGCTGCCTGTGGGTCAGTTTGAGAGCATGACTGAAGCATGGTGAGGATCATTGTATATGTAGTTACTAGCCAGCTTCCTTGCTGTGTGACCTTGGTGGGCTGTGTGTGCGCCTGCTTGTCAGTTTGCACCGCACCGCAGCTGCCAAGCTGCCTCCTGCACGGGTCTGCTAGACCGCACAGCCACTGCGCTGTGGGTCTTTGTGCTTGCTTGTTTTCATTTGGCGTCGTTCAGCAGCTGCCAAGTTGCAACATACGTCGCATTGTCGTTCCCAGGGCCTGGTCCGGCCGTGTGCTCGTGCCCATCAACAGGGCCCAGCACACCATTCGCCCCGATGCACCTGCGCTCTCCCAGGCAGCTGCTATGAGCTGCTCGGCCCCCCTAGTGTTATTCTTCCCCAACATGACGTGACCGGCTGCCGCAGGCCATTTGAAGCCTGCTGCATCAGCAGCATGCTTTGCGATTGAGTGAGGGGTTGCGTTGTGCCAGGCGTGTGCTGTTGCCTGCGCATTTGTGCCAGGCGTGTGCGATGCGCATGCATTGTCCTGTGCACCCTCTTGTTTTGTGGCGCAAGAGTGACGACGGTGACACCGCATACCCAGTTTGGTGCACGCGGCTGGTCATATTGACCGCCGCAGACTGCATGGGTTACTGTGAGGCGTCTGTGTTGGTAGGGTGCGGGAGCAGCACGCGTGGTTTGCCTCCACCCTGTCATGCACGCAGAGTGCTGTTCGCAGCTATAGATGGTGTATCAGCGCCCTGCAGGCTATGGCATGCATCACCAGCGCATGAGTGCCCTCACGCGCTGTGCCAGCGTGCCTGCAGGAGTGCCTTGCAAGGTGGCGTACGCTGCACCCGGCACCATACCCGGCTGTGCATGCTGCGTCTGTTGGCTACTGTACGCACCGGTATTGGACACAGCATTCACACAGCATGCAGCTGTTGTGTGACAGACGTTGACAAGATGCATGCGTCCTTTCCTAGGTGTTGGTGCTGAACCTCGCCTGTTGACGGTCCCTGTGTGCAGCGCACCACGGCAGCGCCCACGGCAGCTGCTGTTGGGTGGGTGCACACGGGCTAGTGGTGGGTGCGCGCAGCCCATGCTCTGTGTGAGTGGGTGCGCACGAGCTAGTGGTGCGTGTGCGCAGCCATGCTGTGTTTTTTCTGTGTGCGCACATGTCCTGATTGGCAGCGCGCAGGCATTTGCAAGCCTAGCCTCTAGCAGTCAGGCCAGCAGCACTGTTGCTAGTAGTAGTACACACTAGCACTGCCTGGTGTCTTGTTGGCGGGGTGTCATTGTGTATGACCGCTTGTAGAGGGTGTGGGGGTGGAGTGAGGGTAAAAAATGAGTGTGGGCGGCTGGCAACTTGCCTGCTGTGTTCCTACTTTTTGTGTGTGTCACTCTCTGTCTCTCTTCTGGCCGAGTGTTTGGCCGGGCCTGCTTGTTTGCGTGAGAGGGGAACACGCCAATGTGGTGTAGGCTTTGGTCTGGGACTGGACGTGGGCGTGTTTTGAAGCTTTCCGGGGTTTGGTGGTGTGCAGAAGTCGTGGTTTGATGCGTGGGGCAACGGCGGAGTACGTAAGTGCGTAAGTTGTCGTTGAGAGAAGCAGTGGCCGGCCTGGGTTCGTTCAAGATAGCCCTGGGGGCCGGCCAGCTGCCTTCTGCCTATTTCGCATGCCTGGGCCGTCGTGCATATGGCCCAGGCCTAGGGGAGGAGGAGTGGCTGTGAGGAGAGCGTAGTACCCAGGTGTGGCATCGTCACTGCATCTTGCAGGGCTGCCAGTTGCTGCGTATGTTGTGCGAGCCTTTCGTGGTGCTGGTGGGAAAACGGCGGCAGCCTATCAACCTGCCTGCACGCGTGCTTTTGGTTTGCACAGGTTGTTGAACGTATGTTGCGTTGCATGTGCTGGCATCTGCCTGCTTTTCGGTTGTCTCTGCTGGTTGTGTGAGGAGCGCGTGCGCGCGTGCAGTCCTGGCTGGGTCTGGTGCGCCCTTGGCCCAAATCGCGTCCATCTGCGACGCTTTGTCACCGCTGAGCGATGCCTGTTCTTTGCACGTGCGTGCGCTCGCTTCTTTTTTTAGGATGATGCGGGCGGTCGCACATGTCTTCACTCCTTCGGTTTGTTGGTACAGGGCGGAAGCTTTGCCTTTGGGCTCGCAGGTTGCAAGGCTTGTGTGTTGCAGCGCTTTGCTGGTGTGTTTTGCGTGGCACTGCTGCAACAATGTTGCCAGACTGGCACAGGCTGTGCCTGCGCTTTGGCAAAGTCACTGCTCTGGTGTTTTTTGTGGTGGTCCACACAGCTGCATAGTGCTGCGGAAAATCCCGTGGGAAGGGACTGTTTCGTACAGTGGGGGCGTTGCGTGGTGGCACAGACGCACACTTGCCTACACAGGGCACTGCGGGGCCCTCCCGTCTGGCAGCTGACTGGGCGGCAGATGGGGCGCGCCTCATTTTCAGGCACTCCGTAAAGCCTACGCTATGCTGGCCCCCAGTCATGTTGGCTTTTGCACCATTCGGCTGCGCCTTGTGTGTGGTGTGTTGCTATGTATCCCGCCAGCGCGCATCTTGCCACGACTTGCATCCGATTCTGGTGCTAGTGTCTCACAAACTGGCGTGGCTGTGTGGCTGCTGTCACTGCACAGGGTACACCTTGAGTGGTGGGGTTGCTGTGTTTGCGCTCGCGGCTCCATCCTAGGCAGGGGCCTTCATGTGGGCGTGTTACCACATACCCTTATGTCTGGTCCTTGCCCCCGGCCTCTACCACCCCGCAGCATTTAGAGCTGCGAACTGTGTGTGTATGTGTGTTAAAACACATGAGCATCAAGTGCATGTCATGACGATAGGCTTAAAAATGTGTGTGTCTTTGTGTGTCTGTGAGACCCATTTGAGTCGTGTGTGTCTTGCATGCTATGGTTGGCGAGGTTGGTTTCTGCTGTGTGCAGCACCTGCTGGTTTGTTGCGCTCCGGCAAGCTCACTGCTGGCGCCTGCCGTCTGCCTGCACGCCGGCTCAACGCATCGCTGATTCGTTGCATATGCGTTCCGCATTTCATCGCGTGCTGGTGCTCACGCGGCAGCAACAGCACCACACCATGCAGGCACAGGAGGGAAGAAAGGACTCTATGCTCTGCTAGTGACCTTGCTGCAAGTGACTCTGCGCTGCAATCGGGCAAAAACATGCAGGTCGCGCGGGGCCATCGATGTAGCTCAAGGTTCTGTGTGTCTGCCTGTCTGTCTGCCCGTGCCTGTGCGGAGGTGTTTGCTCTGCGCAGCCATCTCTTGCGATTGGGGGCGTCTCTGTGCACTCTGAAATGCTGTTGTTGTGCTTGTGCCAATGACTGCAGCCCACCGGCTCTTGTTTTGGCAGCAGCACCTGGGTGCAGGGCACGTTGGACATGTCAGGTTTGTGCGGCGGTGCAAAAAAGGGAGCGCTGCCAGCTCACCTACTGTAGGTGCTTTGTGGGGGACGGCTGTTTTTGTCGCTGGGTGTGGCTGGGTGGTTGTTTGCGAGTAGGCTTTGTGTCTTCTGTGCGGCTGTGGGCCAGGCCCCTGTGTTTGCATCTTTCATGGGCTGGGCTTCCCCCCTCACCGATTCTGAGCAGAGGGCCCCGCCTCGTATGCTGAACATGCACAACCCCTTGGTTCACGCCTGTGTACACCATAGGTGATCGGGTTGCAGCCGTTGGTGCGCATTGCACCGCAGCCTGGCGTGGTCAATCGCCTGCTGGGGCCCCCAGCCAGATGGAAGGCAGGGGTGTTGGTGAGACTTGGGGCTTTGAGCTGTGCCTGTGTGTCTCCTGGGGTTGAGTGCCACGCGCGTGCAGCCGGCCGCTGTATGGTCTACCTCTATGGACGGCTCCACCAGCGGCCGGTGCATGGGTGTGGCGTGGTCACCCTGGGGCATCTGTCTGCGAGTGTTAGCATAGTACATACCCGCGGCCGGTGTGGTGTGGTGGGGCATCTGTCTGCGTGTTTCCCTGTGCGTCAAGTACATACCCGCGTTCGATTGCCTGTTTATTGCGCGTTCGATTGCCTTGTCATTACCCGCGTTCGATTGCCTGTTTATTGCGCGTTCCGCGTTCGATTGCCTTGTGATTACCCGCGTTCGATTGCCTGTTTATTGCGCGTTCGATTGCCTGTTGATTGCGCGTTTCGATCACCCGCATTCAATTGCCTGTTTATTGCGCGTTCGATTGCCTGTTATTGCCCGCGTTCGATTGCCTTGTTGAGGGGTACCTCTGGCTCAAGGCTCTGTGTGACGTATCGCCTTAGAGTGGCAGTGTGGCAGTATGTGTGCACCCTAGGGGCGTCCGTGCCTCCCGGGATGCGATATCAAGAAGCCATCTCCAGGGGAGGTGTGTGCAGCCCTGTACATGTGCCAGGGTCGGCAGGAACAACCACACTGCTGAACCCCAGTTCTGCAGTGCAGTCGGAGTGCAGGGCAGGAGGTAGCATGCTGTCGAGTTGAGTGGGTGCGGCAGGTCGAGAACGTTGGCTGCGGTTGGCTGCAGCAGGGTGTTTTGCAGTAGTGTGTTGCTGTATTGGTGCTTGGGTGTTTTGCTGGGGTGTATACCTGCCGGTAGGCTCAGCAGGCGCTTTGCTGCTGCAGTGACGATGTTATTATGAAGAGTATGCTCCAGCTGTGTATTTTTGCACTAAGCGGGTGTTGGCAGTCGGAGAGAGGCTGCTGGAGGGCCGAGCGCGGCACCCCACTAGTGGGCCTGCTGCCAGTTGTGTGAACTTTGAGGGTCCTGAAGCTGTGCTGTGGGGACGAGCGGCGTGTTTGTGCTGTGCTGCAGTGATAGCTGGGCCAGTGATAGCTGGGCCAGTGTTGCTGTGGGATGTGACAGCAGTGGGGTGGGGAGGCCCACAGGCCGTATTGCAGCCACACCACTGGTCAAAACACCAGGCGATGCATCTCTGTCAGCAGAAGGAGTGCATGCACACGCATGCATGCTCACTAGTATGTGCTGTGTGGGGCTGTGGTTGTAGTACACGGCAATGCAGTTGGGCGCGGCTGCGGCTCGGTGATGGCGTTGGTGGTGAGGGGGTGCAGCTCTGTGTTGATGCCATCAACCACCAGTGGTGGTCTTGCAGGTTCCTAGCTGGGGGCCCTGAAAGGCCGGCAATCAAGTGCAGAGTCGCGCAGCTGAGTGTGCATGTCTTGTGTCCCCCCTTTTCCTTATGTCTGTTGACCGTATGATTTGTTATCGTCCGTGCGGGCCTTGCTGGTTGCACCGTGACCCTCTCGCAATATCTGTCGCCGTGGGTTTGATTTCTCTGCAGCACTGCCCCTGCTGCAATGCACGCTCCCTGCACCCGCGACCATGCATGCCCCCAGGCATGCTGCCATGCCTGCCTTTTGTTGTGCTGCTAGCTGTGCTAGGCTGGCAGGGGCACACCACCCCCGCTGCCAGCGCCCCAGCACGTTTTGCGTTGCGCTGTTTGATGTGCCAGGCTGGCAGGGTGTATGCCGCCATGCCTGCCTTTTGTTCTGCTTGCTGTGCTAGGCTGGCAGGGGCCCACCACCCCCGCTGCCAGCGCCCTAGCACGCCTTTCGTTGTGACAGGCTGGCAGGGGTTCCCAGTAGCACCCCAACTGCCAGCACTTTGGCACGCCTTTCGTTGTGCTGCTTGCTGTGCCAGGCTGGCAGGGGCCTGCCGCTTGAAACACCCAGTCTTGTGGAGGCTCCACCTTCTGACCAGAGTTGCATCTGCGACGGGCACGCACCCACACACAGCACATGGCTGGGCGGGCAGTGAGCGGCCCTGTCTGTTTTGTTTGGTTGTGTGGTAGTGTGTGTCTGGAAGAGGTGTCCTTCTGCCTGTCTCTCTCCATGTACCTGGCGGTTGTCTTATAGGTGGTGGACCTGACAGTGTTGAGTGTGGTGTGGTGGTGCTAGTGGCTCACAGCTGAGCCCTCATGCACCCTGCTGGCTCGCAATCTTTCTGGGCCGCTGCCCTCTTTTTCTTGCTCTCCCTGCTGACAGATTCTCTATTTTTGTGGCGCCTATCAGGTTTCGCCTGGCAACTCAATTGTTCATGCATGCGCATCTTCATACCCTGCTGTCTCGTGTGGTGTGCTGTGCTGTGCATGCCCCATGAGCCTGCAGCTGCGTGTTGGATGGCAGTGGGCAGTGGGATACGATAGACATGTCAACTGGGCATGCATGCGCGTCTGCATGTCCTGCTTTCATGTGTGGTGGTGTGCTGTGACCGTTCCGCGGTCCTGCAGCTGTGCATGTTTATGGCAGTTGTTTTGGACATGGCTGGTTTCACTCCGACATGGCAGGCATGGTTGAGATCTTGACTTTTTACAGGAGGGCGGCTGAGCTCTATACTGTTTTTCAGGGGAGGGGCGTGGAGGCTGTTCAAGAGAGCCGTGTTTGAGCTCTTGACTGGAAGGGGTTTGGATGCTATCAGTTGGGAAGCCTTGCGTCTTTCTTCTTTCCCACACTTAATGGAGTGTCTGACAGCTGCACGCATACTGCATAACACACCAACTAGCAAAGCTGGGTGTATCTGTGTTGTGTGGGCGTCTCTCAGTGTTGTGTGGGGTGTTGCAGTGTTGTGGGGGCGGCTCTCAGTGTTGTGTGGGCGTCTCCATTTTGTTTGGGTGCCCCTCAGTGTTATGGGGTATGCCTTGCATGCATTCGCTGTGCCGAGCAGACGCGCCTCTTGGACAGCTGTACACTATGCGCAAGACTGACATGCGTGCCCAGTGTTGCATGGGTGAAGCCTCAACTGGGCGTCATGGTCGGGTATGCACACATACAAGGCTGCGCTGTTGTGAGTTGCCTTGCATGCATTCGCTGTGCCGAGCAGACGCGCCTCTTGGACAGCTGTACACTATGCGCAAGACTGACATGCGTGCCCAGTGTTGCATGGGTGAAGCCTCAACTGGGCGTCATGGTCGGGTATGCACACATACAAGGCTGCGCTGTTGTGAGTTGACATGGCTCTTGACAGCTGTTTCCTTTGCAAAGTCTGACTTGCCTTTTTTGGTTGTGGTCCTAGCATGAGGGTGGTGGTGCTGTGCATCAGCGTTGGGTGTGCCGTTGCCGTCGTGCATGCACGGCTGTGCGCCGACATGTCTCTTGCAGGAGGGGTTGTGACCCTGTGCAATGCTGTATTGGCGCTGTGCATGCATGTGAGCTGACATGACAACTTTGCAAAGTCTGACTTGTCTTTTTTGGTTTTGGTCCTAGCAGGAGGGGGGTGGTGCTGCGCATCAGCGTTGGGTGTGCCGTTGCCGTCGTGCATGCACGGCTGTGCGCCGACATGTCTCTTGCAGGAGGGGTTGTGACCCTGTGCAATGGCGGATTGGCGCTATGCATGCATGTGAGCTGAGATGACAAACCTGTCCTGCTGGCACGTGACCCATGCCTTTCTGTGGTGGCGGACTCGCCTCCCTCTGTGTGCGCCGTCTGTCGTGCATGCCGTGTCGTGCTGTGCTGCACTCTCTCTTTGTCTCCCCTCTGCCCCTGCTCACTTCTTTCGATTGCTCGTTGCTGCAATCCCTCTATGTTTCCCTGCTCTGCTCTCTTCTTTGAGATTCCGACGCGCGCGGGCGTGTATGTACGCATTGACGTGACAGCGCCAGCATGCATGCTGCATGTGATGCAATGCAATGGAGGGGGGGAGAGGGGGAGGAGAGCTAGTGGCCAGTTCATTCCCCAGCCCATGTACGGGGGGGGGGGTCCTAATACCGACGGCTTGTACTGCTTACGTGCGGCTGTACTGCCCTGTGTTGGGTTCTGTCCTGCCCTATGTAGGAGGCTGTACTGCCCTATGTGGGAGGTTGTACTGCCATGTCTAACAGGCTGTACTGCCTTGTGCGGCTGGTTGTACTGCCTGCGCATGGCCCTGCAGCGGCCACCACAGCAGCTTGCGTTGACCTGCTTGTGTCCTTTATATTTGGTTCTGGGTGTTGACAGGGGCAACCCATTGCTTGCGTGTGCAGCTGCGCTGCGCTTCCCTTCTCTTTGATCACTGAAGTGTGCAACGGCCAATAGACGTTGTGACACAGCATGATGGTGATTGAAGGGAGTGAGGAGTGGCACATCACCATGTTCGTGTGCATGCTGCTCGTTGGCTTTCCCCTTCTGCGACTGCATGACTTGGTTATCACTGTGTCGATTGTGATATTGTGTGCGGCTGCAGCAGCCGTTGCCGCAGCACCTGGGACTGTATGGCAAGCCCGTTGCCACAAGTTCAACTTGTCAGTGATGTCCCCCCCCCCTAATGCTTGTTGCAGTGTGTTTCTCTTTGCTGGCATGGGTCATTGCTTATGTGGTGTGCGTGAAGCGACGAGCATTGGTGCAGGGAGTCAGTGCAGGGCGCCAGTGGGCTTTGTTTTGGGGGTATGCAGGTTTGATTGTGTGGGTGTGCTGGCTCTTGAGCGTCCCATAGTGTGTGAAGCGCACATGCATGTATGTGTGTCCTGATCCAATGCATGCAGTTTGAGTGCCTGATTGAGAGGCAGGTGCTGCTTCTTTGGTTGAGAATGGGGTATGGCCTCGGCTCTGCCGGTCTACGTCCCTCTACCCCTCCCTCTGTCTCTGTCCAATGGATGCCGTGCGCGGTGCCGCATGACTTGTTACTGATGGCATGCATAAGTTTGGCTTTGCGTGCAGTGCCTGGTGTTCTGCTGCTGCTTCCGTCTTGACATACACGCATCCAGGCATGGTCAGTGTCCTGCCTGTTGCCGTCGCTGTGGCACTCTACAGTAGTACTGTTGCACACTACAGTACAGTGGGTTCAAGACGACACACTACTACCACTGGGTTGACCCAACAATGCATGCCGACAAGGGCGGCCTCACAGCACACTGCATGTGCCTGTGGATGCGAGGAGCAGGCTTTGCTGCTGCCGTCCTGGTTCTGTCTCCCTTTGACACACTGTTGCAAGCTACTTTCGCTGTGTAGCGCTGACAATGCATGCCAATGCAGGCTGCTTCATCGCATGCACCTGTGGGTTGGAGTTGATAATGCATGCCGGCAAGGCCTGCCATGTAGCACACAGCATGTGCTGTGAGCGCAAGGAGCAGCCTGTTGCCTCCCGAAACACGCGTATGCACACATGCGTACCGCTGTGTTTCGCTCCTGTGATCAGAAGTCATATAAAGGGGGCTTGCGGCAGGTGCGGCATTCGCTGCGTCGCACTTGTCCCCCCTCCCAAAAAAACAGGCAGGCGCCTGTGGTCGGCGGGCATGCGGAGTTATCTTGCAGACTGGCCGACTGAGTGTGTGACGGGGTGTGTTGCTCAAATCTCTCTGTGTCATGGCATGGCGGCTGCTCTTTTGCATGGCTGTCGCGGACATGCTGACTGATTGACGGTGTGTGTATCACACAGGCGCTGCTCTGTCCGCGCCTATGACTGCTGCTGTCATCGTGGCTGTCTTGATCCCACAGTGTTGTAAGGCGCTGAGGTTTTGTTACTGTCAGTGTTGTGTGCATCACGTGTCAACCACTGCTGCTTCATTAAAGTGCTGGCTGATCAAGGCCAGGGTGATTGTGATTCTTGCAGTGTTGTGCTGCACGACTCAAATAAATAAGTACTACTAAGTGCCGGGCCCCATGTGTCTATCTACCTTGTGAGGCTGATGGTGGGTGGGTTGACATGGTTGGGTGGTGCACTGAAGGTGCTCAGGCAGGTTGGTGACACAGGGTACACCTCAAGTGTTGGGGTTGCTGTGTTTGCGCTCGGGCTCCATCCTAGGCACGGGCAGTCATGTGGGTGTGTTGCACATGCCCTTATGTCTGGTCCTTCCCGCCGGGTGTGCATGCTGCTGGTTGGCCCTCCCCTCCTGCGACTGCATGACTTGGTTACGGATCCCAGTAAAAGGTCATCAGATAGAATCTGGCCAAAACTTTGACAGGACATAGCTCTGCGGCCCTGCAGCCCGGGCCGCTGCAAATCCGCATGCGTGATTTACAAGTAAAAATGAAAGGTACATTGTTGTGTTATCTCGATCCGTGTCTGCACCTGGGAATCTAAAATCTAGTTTGGAAGCAAGCACTCATCTTGGCACACGCTTGAAAGATGCATACATTTGCCAAAAGAACCTTGCGACCACGCTAGCGGTGCAACTATAAGTACACTACTGTCGGCAGGCAGGTCATCCAGCAGTAACTTTGACAGCACATAGCTCTGAGGATCTGTGGCCCAGGTCGCTGCAAATTCGGATGCGTGCTTTACGTGTAAAATCAAAAGCTACATTATCGTGTTGTCTCGATCCGCGTCTGCACCTGGAAATCCATATTCTAGTTTGGAAGCAGGCACTCTTGTTGGCGATGTTATACGCTTGAAAGATGCATATGTTTGCCAACACCAACCTGAGACCATGATAGCGGTGCAGCTACAAGCACAGTACTGGCAGCAGGCAGGTCATTTAGCAGTAACTTTGACAGCACATAGCTCTGCGGACCTGCAGCCCGGACCTCTGCAAGTCCGCATGCGTGCGTTAAAGTCAAAAACGAAAGTTATTTTTTCGCGTTATCTCAAACCGTGACTGCCATGCTGACAACGAAATCCAGGGTAAGCAGACCTCACCTGCCTCTGATCGTCCGCCAGTGGACACCAAAAAACATAATTTAATGGTACAGTATACATCACCCACACGGGCGTCAGCAACAGCCCCTCAGTGAGGGCCCGGGCCCAGGCAGGGTGCAGCAGCAGCAGCAGCAGGCTGGCAGCCCAACATTGGGCCAATACCTATGACTACGCATTCACATTTCAATGTCATGTGCTGTAAACGCAATGAGAATCCAGATCGTATGACTATTTATCAAGCTGCCGACAGAACTATCAAAGGGGAAAAAGAAGGTGTAGCACACCCAGCGGTGCTGGGGGACCGATGCGACTGCATGGAGTGTTTCAAGATGGGTCGGGGCAGCACTGGAACACACTAGAGGGAACACCAAGTAGTCTGAAGCCAAAAACACAGGAAAACAACAGGGGCTCAAGCAAGGACAACACCCAAAGTATCTAAAATAACTGATGGGGATCACTGGGATCCGTCGCCGTCCCTGGTTTGTCTGTGGCTCTGATGGTGGGTGGGTTGACATGCATGGGTGGCGCACTGAAGGTGCTCAGGCAGGGTCGGTCTTTCTTATGAGACAGTACTGTGTCTTATCCCTTGAGCATTGTTACACAGTTACACAGTTACAGTATTTGGCTCAGCAAAAGCTGAGCAACCCACAAGGGAGCCAGAGGCTCATGGGGGTTACAGTGTCTTCATGTTGTCAGGCTCCGGTGGTAGCCAAGTTGACCTGGCAGGGTGTGGCCTGGCATGTGCGCCACCTGCACAAGCACTGCGGTGCTTGTGAACCTTTGTTTGGAGGCCGTAATGCCGTATTGCCTTGGCGCTGCACCACACAGGGCGATGTGCACACATACACACAGTGGTTTGTGGGGCACCATGTAGCCCCGTGAAGGTTGTTTGGGTGCAGTGCAGTGTGCTGGGTTGGTGCTGCGTGCCTTTGGGGTGTACCAAAGGAGGTGGCGCTGCACCACACACAGACGTTATGCGCATGCATATGCAATGGTGGTTGCTTGGGGGGGGGGGGGTGCAGTGGTGTGGAGTCACACCGTCTGTGATGGTCGAGGTGTGGCAGCAGTGCAGTTGACTTGCGGCAGCAGTGCCTAGATACTGGGCTGCATGCACCTACGTGTGAGACATTGCACTGCATCATGCCGCTGGGCGTGTATGACAGGAAGGGGGGGGGGGCATGCAGGGACATGGAGGATGTTGTCAGGCAGTGCGCTGCCTTGGTTTACGTATCCTGCTGTTTTGAGGCCAGAACACTGTTGCAGCCGTCCTGGTCCTGGTCCTGGTGCTGGCTGGAATGCTTTCGATGCTTTCCTGGTGTTGAAATGGCATACACATAGCCAGCTCAGTGGCTGTACCCTGGACCCAGCGGGGGACACTTACAACCTGCAGGTTCATGACGTGGAGGATGTTGTCAATCAGTGCGCTGGCTTGGTGTGGCGCTGCAGGCTTGGGAGTGTATGTGCCGTAGGAGGAGGTGGGTGGGGCCTAGTGAGCGGTGGACGCATGCTGTTGACGCATGTTGCATTTGGCAGCAGTGCAGGGATACTGCGCTGCATGCACTTACACACGTGTGAGACAGTGCACTGCATTGGCGTTTACTGTTACCGTTACTGTTACATGGTTCAGGCAGGGCCTGAACACCCCGTAGGGAGCCAACGAGGCTCATGGGGCATCAGCATCAAAGAACGCATCTGAATAGACATCATAGTACTCATCTGAGAATGCACTGACGAACAGATCGGAAACGTCGGGGGCCAACCCATCCCCAGCGACACCCATGAGGGCATCAGCTTCCTCAGCCGACAGCCCGTCAGCAAACAAAACCTCCAAGGGAGGGTTGGACCACCGAAGCTGGCCACACTCACGCAGAAAGGCACCAACACGATGGGCAGGCTGTTGCATGAAGGACCGCAACTGGGTTGCAGACACACTGCATGGGATCTCCATCCATCCACCAAAGTCAGTGAAAAGAGCAGCATGCGAGCGCCTCAAAACATCATTAGCCTCACACTCAGCAATCATGTGCATCTCGTCCCCCACCCCCTGATGACAGAAACGGCACAACCTATCAGCGCGGGCAATACTAGCAGCAGGACCCGAAGCAGAGCGAGACTGGAACTTAGCGGTGGCAACATCAAGATCATGGGCACCTAGTCTGAAACTGGCAAGGGCTCTAACACACTCACGGGACAAGGGGGCTGTGTGGCGCACATAGTCTGGGCAGTCAGACCACCGGCCATGGTCTAAGCAGCTGAGAGGATCAACCTCAGAACCACCTTCAACAGCAAATCATTGTTGATTTTTGCAACACGTCACTACGTCAGAGGGAGCAGAGCGGGGGTCAGACGGCATAAAGATAAAGATAAAGGTAACGATACAGAGACACCCCCTTGGTCTCTTAACGCTATAGGACGGCATATCACACCAACAACCATACAACCATTCATCAAAGGACGCGAGCACGGAAGGGGCTGAGAGCGCACAGGGCACACCATCATCAAACAGACCGCCCTCAGGCAAGGCCCCAAAGGCAGCAAGAAGGGCAGAGAAGTCACTTACCCAGCTGGACCCCACATCACCACCAAGAGCGCGTCACGGAGACACGTAGCAAGTGCTCAGCAGGGAGCTGTTGGATCCGATTCCACAAACCCACATCAGCCTGGACCCACCCTCGCACTAGGGGCCGGCAGCCAAACTCACGCAGCATGAGCTGGCGCGATGTGCTTTTGCGCAGACCGCCACCCAAACGGCGCATAAACAGGGTCTGCACCCGCTGTAGTGGGTTGTCCAGGCAGCCATTGGGGTGCCGTGCCCCACGCAACAGGGCAGGAGCCCACACCTCAGCGCAGAAACCCAGGACTGGGGAGACAAGTGAGTCAAACAGGTGCACTTGCACCTCAAGGCTGGCAACCTCCATATCGCTACACCGGCCCAGCATCCCCCACATAGCACGCAAGCTAGCCAGTCTGAGGGCATCCACAGCGCAAACACAATGCCCAGATAGCGAAATTCCACGGGGTACCTGCTGGCCGGCATACAACCAACCTCCTTGGGGAATGTCTCGGCCAGTGGGGCGCTTTTTACCAAACACAACCACAACACACTTGGCAACATTCACTTGCATCTGGTATTGATCACAAAAGCCCTGCAGGCACTCTAAGAGTTTCTGCAGATCTTCAGCAGAGGTGGCCAACAGAGTGAGGTCATCGGCATACAACAAGAGGCGCAACTTCTCACCCCCCAGCTCAACACCCAGATCCCCCAGCCTATCAGTCATCCATTGCTCCAACCTGGCAATGAAGAGGCCAAACAACAATGGGGAGAGTGGATCGCCCTGCTTCACTCCACGGGTGCTGTCAAACGAGGCACCAAGAGTGGCTCCGTTTTTCACAGTCATAGGAGCGTGCCAGTACATACTAGCAAGGGCACCCAGCATGTGGCCAGACACACCAGGTCAGCCAAACACTGAAGCAGCAGGTCGCGATGCACTAGGTCGTATGCCTTTCGGAAGTCCACAAAACATGTGTATAGCTTGCCACTCCTACCAGCAGGGATCCGGGCACGATCAATAAGGTGCTTCAGCACAAACACATGATCACATGTACATATGTACGGCAGCCATCCCTGAAGCCTGCTTGACCCCGGGCCCGACACCCATTGGACTCACTCCACTACCATAGGAGGTGGTGGCAGGGCTTGTGCTCAGGCCACATACCTACCTTTTGTTATCAGTTGAGCATGTGGCAGCAGCAATTGAGCTGCATGTACTCACGTGTGAGACAGTGCACGTTCTTACAGTGTACCCACTGGGCGGCAGGGCTTGTCCTCAGGACACATACTGCGGCCTTGTCTGGCAACGCTGATTTTTCGCCCGTGTTGCGACTTACTGCTTCTCCTGCGGGTGAAGGTCCGCAGCATCCCCATCTCCCTCCAGGGGAGGTCGATGCATTACCTACCGTCTGTTATCAGTCAGAGGTGTGAGGTGTGGCAGCAGAGCAGGGAAGGAGGTCGTGGGAGGTGTGAGAAACTGTTTGCCCATTCATTCTGTTTGCAACAGTCAAGCTGTGGCAGCAGCGCAGGGATGGAGCCGTGTGTGATTGTATGTATGTATGTTGTTGTCTCATGCGCATGCTTCATCCATCGGAATGTCACATCCTTGGATGGTGAGATAGTTGATGCATTGGTTGATGCATTGGCTGAATGCACTCCCTGTGTCTACACCCATGCTGCTGAAGAATGCTTATGGCAGGGCTTGCCAGCACGCATTCGGCTCAGTGTTGTGACAGTCGTCCCATTGCTAGCAGTCACAGCGCTGTTCGTAAGAGCGATACATTTGTGTAACATGAGTAATTGGTTGAGTGTGTCCACACGTGTGTGACGCATGTGGTGCAACATGTGCTTCAAGCACGGTGCAGTAGTCGCTCAGATTTCAAGAAAATAACCACCAAAGCAGCAGACACAATGTTACACACCGTGAACAAATGTTTGTTGGTACCCATCCTTGCATGCATGCTGTACATGGTCCCCTTCGCTGACACACTCCCCAACAGGAATGTCAATGCCAACACAATGACATGATGCCAGGCCATGGGGTACAACCCTTGCTTCTGTGCCACAAAATACAGGGTATTTCAGATGTATGCCCAGTCCAGTGTATTCCAATTGTATCGCAATTCCTGTGTATTCATTTCATAATGCATTGTTGGGCGTTACCTTGGTTGCCTACATTTGCAAATACACGTTGGACGGCTGAATGAGTACAGGACGGCTGTCTACATGCCGTGATGTATCAACCAAACTCTCCTACAGTTGAAGGGCGTAGAGAAGGACATCAGAATGGAAAATTGCTGCTTTTGCACTGTGCGGAGGTCCCTTGTGCTGCTGCTGCTGCTGCATCACCCCTCCCCAGTTTCTGGATGGTGCACGGCAGCATTGTGCAGTTGACCGGGCCTATGGGCACCACATCTCACACCATACAGGCTACCTGGAACATATATATATATATATAAAAAAAAGGGTATAAACCCTAAACCCTATATATATATATATAAATATATATTTATATATATTTATATTTATATATTTTATATATATTTCTACAGTGCAAGTACCAAGGGGGTGTGTGCAATACCTATTTAAACCTGCTCAATAGCAATCAGATTTTGTGGTGCAAGGCAGGATTAGGCAGCCTGCCCTGGTGGCACCAGTGGGCAGGCCTATGGGCACATCATCTCAGATCACAACATGGGAGATATTTCTTTACTTTGAGTACACCAAGGGGTTGTGTGCAAGATCTAACCTTGCTCAACACCTCAAACCTTTCAAGCTCACACCAGCCTGACAGTTGACAACCGCCAGCTCAAAAATGGGGGAGGGTGCTTTTGTCACCCACCAAACGACACAACTACCGCTTCTGCTTCTGCACACTGCTGCTGCTGCTGCTTCACATCTCCCCGCACTCTGTGATAGTGCACGGCAGCTTTGGTCGGTTGGCCGGCCCTGTGGCCACGTTTTCGATCTTTCGCACCACCAGCAAACTCTCCTTGATCACTCGCCCAAACACGACGTGCTTGCCATCAAGCCAGTCTGCAGCAGCAGCAGCAGCAGCAGCAGCAGCAGCATTACATGGTGAGGTTCACTCAAGGCAAAGAGGCGTCGTCACTTGTAACACTCACCAGGGACAAACCACTTTCATCACGGCGATAGCCCCCCCCCCTTCCCCCGCGCCCCGCCGCCGCTGCCGCCCTGCTTGCTCCCCTTAGCCCCTGACACCAGTCCCCGGTCACCCCCCCCCATATGACCACACTCACCGCACTTGGCGCATGTGACAAAGAACTGGCAGCCGTTGCTGTTGTGCCCGCTGTTGGCAGACGACAGCAGACCAGGACACGTATGCTGCCCCCCCCCCCCCACCCACCCACCCACCCCTCCACCATATGACAACACTCACCGCACTTGGCGCATGTGACAAAGAACTGGCAGCCGTTGCTGTTGGGCCCGCTGTTGGCGGATGACAGCAGGCCAGGGCCGGTGTGTTTGCCGATGAATGGTTCGTCAGCAAAGCGGCTGCCGTAGATCGACATGGAGCCGGTGCCTGTTGTGCAGGGGGGGGTGGGGGTATGTGTGTGTGTGGGGGGGGGGGGGGGTAGTGGTGAAGAGCGCCCAGGAGAGGGGGGGTGGGCAGGCGCGCGGGGGAGGGGGGGGGGGGGGGCAGGAGCGCGGGAGGGGGCAGGAGCAGGAGTGCGGGAGGGGGCAGGAGCAGGAGTGCGGGAGGGGGCAGGAGCAAGGGGGGGGGGGGGGGTCGACAGGAGCCCAGTGTGTTCCTTGCAAAAGGCGCCTTCCTCTTCTGTAGCAATACGGCTGCCGTAGATGGACATTCAGTCAATACCCACACACCCCACGGGAGTGGTTACGGATCCCAGTACAAGGTCATCAGACACCCACCCCCCCGTCTCACCGTTTCCCTTGAATAAGTCGCCCCCTTGGATCATGAAGTCCCTGATCTACCTTCCAAAGGTAACACCCCCCCCCCCTCCGAGGTGTGGCACATACACACCACCACACATGCACACACACCCAAACCCCCAAACCCCCAAAACCCACAACCCCTACAACCCCCCTGTCTCACCATCTCCTTTGAGGAAGTCGCCCCCTTGGATCATGAAATCTCTGATGACCCTGTGGAACTGACAACCCTTGTACCCCTGGGCAAACCACTCTTCCTGCAGCAGCAGCAGCAGCAGCAGCAGCAGCAGCAGCAGCAGCAGCAGCAGCAGCAGCAGCAGCAGCAGCAGCAGCAGTGGATGGATTGCAACCTGCCACATTCATGCATTTGTGTGCATTGGTGCAAAGTGGCGAGGTGGGGGCGGGGGCAAAACAGCCCTTGTACCCCTGGGGCAAACCACTCTTCCTGCAGCAGCAGCAGCAGCAGCAGCAGCAGCAGCAGCAGCAGCAGCAGCACAGCAGCAGCAGCAGCAGCAGCAGCAGCAGCTGCAGTGGTGTGGCAATGGCAAGAGCACACCAACATGCATGCCTTTGGCGCCCCGGGCCCGCACCCCTGACCCAACCTCCTGTACTCCCCTGTACTCCATTGCACACAGCTGTCAGCCGTTTCTCCCTGTACAAAGCTGCTTGAAGTTCTCTGCTGTTTCGCGTGCACTGTCAACAGCCCCCCCCCCCCCCCCTGTGCCGTATACCCTCGTGCACTGTCAACAGCCCCCCCCCCCCCCCCCCCCCCCCCCCCCTCCCCCACCCACCCACCCACCTGTACTCCCCTGCACACAACTGTCTCTGCAGTTTCGGGCGCAATGTCACCCCCCCCCTTGCCCCTTTGCCACACCCTCCCCCCACCCACAACTGCCCCCCCCCCCCCCCCCTCCCCTGCCGCTGCCCTTTGCCATATACCCTTCCCCCCCCCACAACTCTGCCCCCTGCTCCTTGCTATACTACCCCTCACCCCCCCCCCCTCACCCACCCACCTGTACTCCCCAGTACACAGCTGCCTGAAGTTATCTGCTGTCCTGGGTACAATGCTGCCTCCCCCCCCCCCCCCCCCCGCCCTGTGGCATATACCCTCCCCAGACCCACAACTGCCCCCCCCCCCCCCCCGCCCATTGCCATACTCCCCCCCCCCCACCCCCCCCCCCCCCACCCCCCAGCCCCCTCACCCACCCACCTGTACTCCCCGGTACACAGCTGCCTAAAGTTCTCTGCCGTCCTGGGAGCATTGCCCCCCCCCCCCCCCTGACACCCTGCCCCCCTCCCCCCCTGTCCATATTCATCCCCCCCCCCCCCACCAGCCCCCCCCCCCCCCCCCCCCCCTCTCTCACCCACCCACCTGTACTCCCCAGTGCACAGCTGCCTGAAGTTCTCTGCTGTCCTGGGTGCAATGTCAGCCCCCCCCCCCCTGAAACCCCCCCCCCCCTACCCCCCCCCCCCCCCCACACACACACACACCCTGCCCCCCTACCCCCCCCCTCTCACCCACCCACCTGTACTCCCCAGTGCACAGCTGCCTAAAGTTCTCTGCTGTCCTGGGTGCAATGTCAGCCCCCCCCCCCCTGAAACCCTGCCCCCCTACCCCCCCCCCCCACACACACCACCCTGCCCCCCTACCCCCCAGCCTCCCCCCCTCTCTCACCCACCCACCTGTACTCCCCAGTACACAGCTGCCTGAAGTTCTCTGCTGTCCTGGGTGCAATGTCGGCCCACAACTCCATCAGGATACGACCAGCAGGCTGCCCCCCAATCGCCACATCTGACAGCAGCAGCAGCAGCAGCAACAGCAGCAGCAGCAGCAGCACCAACAGCAGCAGCAGCAGCAGCAGTAGCAGCAGCAGCAGCAGCAGCAGCAGCAGCAGCACAGCAGCAGCAAGAGCAGCAGAAGCAGCAGCAGCAGCAGCAGCAGCAGCAGAGCAGCAGCAGCAGCAGCAGCAGCAGCAGCAGCAACAGCAGCAGCGCAGCGGTGGCAGCAGCAGCAGCAGCAGAAACCATATCAAGTGTGTGGAGGCATGGCTCGAACTGTGCTGAATCCCCCTCCCCCCCATTGTACACCGCCAAAGACCCCCCCCCCCCACCCCCCCACCACCACCCGCCCCCACACAGTGTGCTTTGCAAAGACCCTGATACACAAGGCACCCCCCCAGCACCATAAATGTCCCTCTCCTCCAGCCCTCCCGAGGGCGATGAGTCATCTGGATTACTAACCCATCCCCCCCCCCCCCCCCCGCCGTCGCGGGACACGCACCACAGCCAGCGCAGTGCCCACAAAGGGGGAGGGGGGGGGAGGTCTGCTTGGCACGAGAGAGCGCAAGACAGGAGGTTTCTACTGTGGGTGGGGGTGGGGGTGATTTAGGGCGAGGAAACAGGGGGGGGGGTGGCGCAAGTTGCTGTCAGGGCGTTTCACTCACCAAAGAGGGGGGGGGGGTGTCTGCTTGGCTTGGGGAGGGCAAGAGATGGGGTTTCTACTGTGTGTTGTGTGGGGGGGGGGGGGGGGGGTAGTGCAAGTAAACAGGGGGGGGGGGGCACAAACACAGAATGCTGTCAGGCGTTTCATTCACCAAAGAGGGGGGGAGGTCTGCTTGACGTGAGGGAGGGCAAGAGGGGGGGTTTTCTACTGTGGGCGGGGGTGGGGGTGATTTAGGGCGGGAGAAATGTGGGTGGGTGGGGGGGGGCACAAGTTGTTGTCAGGGCGTTTCACTCATCAAGAGGGGGGGGGTGTGCTTGGCTTGAGGGAGGGCAAGACGGGGTTGCTACTGTGGGTGGGGGGTGGGGTGATTTAGGGCGAGGAACGGGGGGGGGGGGGGCAACAAGTAGCTGTCAGGGCGTTTCACTCACCCAAGAATATTTGTGGCCTGATGTGCCACTTGGGGGCATATACACAGAAGGGTGTGTCGACAGATGGAGTACTTGATACATGCAAGCTCACTAAGACTGTCCTACTAGATAGGCAAGCAATAGTGACGCAATCGCTCAGTACCGATCAGTGCGTCGGTGGCAGGTGGAAACGCTAGACATCATCAACCTGCAGGAACAAGTGTGAGGTAACAAGGAAAGTGTTCACCTGGTGTGTGTGTGTGTGGGGGGGGGGTGTGTGAGGAGGGGCAGGCACCATGTGTGTGTGTGTGTGTGGGGGGGGGGGCACAAACATATGCTGTCAGGGTCCCATCACTCACCAAAGAATACGATGGGGTTGTTGGGGTTTTGTGGCCTGATGTGCCACTTGGGGGGGATACACAGAAGGGTGTGTTGTGGGGGGGGGGGGTGAGGGAGGGGCAGGCAATATGTGTGAGTGTGTGTGTGTGTGTGTGTGTGTTGTGTGTGTGTGTGTTTGTGTGTGGTGTGGTGTGTGTGTGTGTGTGTGTGTGTGTGGTGTGTGTGTTGTGTGTGTGTGTGTGTGTGTGTGTGGTGTATGTGTGGTGTGTGTTGGGGGGGGGGGTGAGGGAGGGGCAGGCACATGTGTCAACAGAGAGACTGCATGCGTGCACATGCATGCTGGCTAGCAGTCATCCGACAAGGATAGTCAAACATGACGCTAGTACGGAAAACCAGGGCGATCCCTGCATCAAAGCTGTCGTTAGAGCGAGGTAATAATGAAGGCGTTCACCTGGTTGGTGTTGTTGCACTTACGATAGTCTACAGGGCTGTCCTCCGGTCCGTGTGTGTGTGTGTGTGTGTGTGTGTGTGTGTGTGTGTGTGTGTGTGTGTGTGTGTGTGTGTGTGTGTGGTGTGGGTGGTGGGGGGGGGAGGGAGGGGCAGGCAATATGTGTGTGTGTGTGGGGGGGGGGTGAGGGAGGGGCAGGCAACATGTGTGTGTGTGGGGGGGGGGGGTGAGGGAGGGGCAGGCAACATGTGTGTGTGTGGGGGGGGGGGTGAGGGAGGGGCAGGCAACATGTGTGTGTGTGTGTGTGTGGGGGGGGGGGGGTGAGGGGGGCAGGCAACATGTGTGTGTGTGTGTGTGTGTGGGGGGGGGGGGGGGTGAGGGAGGGGCAGGCAACATGTGTGTGTTGGTGTGTGGGGGGGGGGCAGGCAACATGTGTGTGTGGGGAGGGGGGGGGGGAGGAGGGAGGCACAAACACAGATGCTGTCAGGTTCCATCACTCACCAAAGAACACGAGGGGTTGTTCGGTTTTTGTGGCCTGATGTGCCACTGCTCATCAGGGGCAGACATCCTGCTGCTGCGCTGCTGCTGCTGCTGCTTTACTGCCGTCGCTGCTGCTGCTGCTGCTGCTGCCGTGCTGTCCCTGATGAGGCTCCCCTTCCTCTGCCTGCCTGTTCTCCTGCTGCTCTCCAGCTGCTGCTGCTGCTGCTGCTGTGGCTGGGGCAGAGAGGTACTGATACGCCTTGAATCGTTGAATCCTTGGATCTAAGTGCGTTTGTGATTACGTGAGGCGTTGACTCGACGGGCTGGTGTGCTTTGAATGCTGTTGTGGGTGCTGCAAGGGTAGTATTATCGACAGACAAGTATCGACATCGATACTGAAGAACACAAGAGCAACCCACGTAGCACTTGATAGATTTTCAATGTTTGAAGGCTCACTGCTGCGAGATAGAGCGAGTGGATCGCTGCTGCTGTTCTGTTGCTGCACTTCTCGAAGGCAGGCAAGCCGTTGTATCGGTAGCTACTCGTATCACAGTTTCGGAAAGAGGTATAATCAGGAGACTGTCTGCGTCCCCAGCCCCTCACTCACGCCCCTCCCCACCAAAGCCTGATCGTGATCTGGTGCTTGGTACAGCTGCCCTGCCTGTATGGGGAGGTTCTTTCGAACCCGGTTAGCACTGTTTGCGCGAGAGGAAATGCGTTAGGAGCGGAAACAGATTTGGCTTGCTCTGCAGGAAAGGTGCTGGGGGGGGGGTCATTGTGGTGTTCAAGTTGAAGAAAACAATACAGGGGATGGGGGGGGGGGGGGGTGATGCGGGGAGCGACTCCCAAAAGGGGGGAGCAGGCGGGAAGAGGACTCTGTGGAGGGGAGGGGAGGGGCGTGTGTGTGTGTGTGGGGGGGGGCACTTTGGGAGGGGGGCCGGGGTGATGGAGCGAGGAGAGAGGGGGGGAGACGAGGGGCTGTCGTTGAGGGGGGCCGGGGAGGTGGAGGGGGGAAGGGAAGGGGGAGCAGCAGGCGTGGGAGAGGGCCTCTCGAGGAGGGGGAGGCGGGGAGGTGGAGGGGG
>VIIQ02000355.1:0-57358 GCA_007449985.2 Desmodesmus armatus
GCCACCATTGCTGCCACTGCTGCAGCAGCGGAAGACAGCGCTGTCTGGCACCAGTAACCTGTCACTATCACCTGAGAAGCAGCAGTGACAAGTGACGGCAGCGGTGATAAATAGGACTAGGGATGGAGTACGCATAGGAATAGTCCCAGGTGCGTTCGGCTTCCTCTCAGCCATCACCTGTAGGAAGGCAACCCCACACATCTCTGTGCTGAAGGCACTAGGTTGTCTGTAGTGGGCGGGTGTTCCTACCCGGCATTGGTTTCCCCGGCACCACTTCGCGCTTGCCTGACACACTTGGTAGGGGCGCCATGTGGGGCTGACACCCCGCCACAGGCTCGTGTCCCGCAACGGCTAGGCGAGGCACACAGGGAGACTGAGCCCATTGGACCTCCACAACTTACTGTTGGTGTTCGCATACCAGGCCAGTGCTTTGCCTCTGCAAGTCATCCATCCGAGTCTTGAAGAAAACCAACACGCCCCCCCCCCCCCCTCCCCACACACACCAAGTCTGCTGCCCCCCCCCCCCCAACCCACCACCACACACCATCCGCCCGCCCACCGGCCCACCTGGACATGGTGTTGGTGTTGCTGCCTTGTTGGAGGCTGTTATGCAACAGCCCACCCCCCTCTCTGCTCACCACACTAGCAGCAGGGACCCCCCCATGGCAACAAAGGGCAGAGCCACTACCCACCCACCTGGGCATGGTGTTGCTGCCTTGATAGAGGATGCTGGTCCAAAACAATCTCCACACCACCACCACCACCCCCAGCAGCAGCAGCACCACCACAAGCACCAGCAGCACCAGAAGCAGTATCGAGTTATGTTTGCCAGTGCTCTCCTCTGCAGGTCCTCTACCAGTAGCTCTTGGAATGCTGTTGGGTCACTGCTTGACAGTGCTGCTGCACCTGGCAGGAGAGAGAAGGCTGCTGCTGTGTCAAGGATGCACAGGGCCTGCGTGGCAGCAAACAGGAAGGGGTGTGGAGAGTGGGTTTGTGAAAGGAAATTGGGATGAGGGGGGGGGGGGGGGATGAGGAGAGAGATGAGGGAAGGTTTGTATATGGCCGGTGTTGGAGGGAGGGGGGAGGTGGTGAGTGTGAGAGAAGGCTGCAGCTGTGATTGCTGCTGCATGATGCCCGTGGTACCACATGGGACGCTGGCGCCAGGGGAAGGGGGAAGGGGCCTCAGGGGGGGCCAGGGGGAGGGAGGGAGGGAGGGATCAAGTAGGCCATGGTGAAGCTTTGCCCGACCCTTTGACTAATAGCCTTGTGAATGCACAGCAGAAAAGCTGACCACACCAAGCAAGCCACAGCACACCAGTGCATGCACCAAATGCATCGGGTCAAGAACACTACACAGCGTTGCTTTCTGTCCAAACCTGTCCAAAAGCAGAACCAATGCGCCATTTAGTATCTGCAGTTCATGCACAGTATGCGTCCAAGGCAAGGGCTCACCAGAGGACTCTGCACATAGTCTGCTGCTGCCCTTGCTGAGCTGTAACTTTCAAAGCCTCCAGCAGCACCGAATACCGGCAGCAGCTGCTCGACAGCTTCGACACAACCAGAGGTAGACGTGTCCGTGACCTGCAGCAGCGGGAGGACGTACTGCTGAAATGCATCTTGCTGCTCTGATGGCAACAGCAAAGGGAGCTCTTCTGCTGTCGGAAAGTCTTCGAAGAACTTCCTCGCCAGGCTTGATGTGCGAACGTAGCTTCTATCCATTTATGCGATGTTTTGAACGCTGACCACCGCAATGCAGTCGGATGCAGCCACGGAGGGATGATCAAAGGTCACTACGTATCCAGGGGGGGTTGCTGTGTTGTTGGTCGCTGCTGCAACACTGGTGGGTGACGCGAAACGTGAAATGTCTGGAAGGCTAGGGTTACAGACCTTTGAATGTGCAGTAGGTGGGCAGACACGTCACTCCGGTAGTGATTGATCGGGTGACGCGATTGACTACACAAGTCCGAGACCCGTTATTGCTGCTGTGGGACACGGAATAGCAATACACAATTTTAATTTCTCTATCAAGGTTGCTGCACGCATCAGATCTCAGTATGGCAAAACGGCAGTACTGCAGAAGTACAGACTGCATATGCAAGTGGGCGAATTGTTGGAGGACAGCCCAACGTGATGATCTACACGGCAAGTGGTACACACAGTGGTCGGAAAACAGTTCGCTCAGCTGCATTACTAATGCAGCATAAGCTTCATTCTGGTGCGTGCATGTTTGTAGAGGAGGCCACCCAGGAAGGGGTAGATTCTTCATCCTATCACCACTGGGCGGTGCTCTCCATACCACTAGGCGGTACTATCCACGCTGAATGAGCCGAGTAGAGCAAATTGTAGGCGTTGCTGAAACACACAGAACAGCAGCGCTCCTGGCGTGTGCGTATTCGTGTCCATTAGTACTACTGAAAAGGCTGCCAGAAGTCTTCCGACTGTGCAGTCCAGGCCGCAACTGGCAGTGTCACGTATGACAGGCCATAGAAAGAGCCTTGCTGAAAACACGCCTTGGCCGCTGCTGCAATTGTACTGACACAAACATCCGTTAGGCATCTTCTTTCGATAGTTGTTCACTGTTGAAATGTCATTCAGAACAAGTCACACCCTCGCGCTGTCACCACACACCCTCTTCATCTGTTACACGAGGCGCCACCACACCAACACCCCACCACAGTCAGTGCAGGTTGTTGATGGGCAACAAAACCCAGGACTTCACAAACACTGTTTGTCTTGGCAAGACAGATGCCATGCACAAGTTGCCCGTGATGCTTCTGCACAGTCAATGCACATTTCGCCCTCAGGCGTATCCAATGCCACCAGGCGGTGTGACTGGTCAGCACAGGGCGCATGCACCCTAAGGAGCATATACGTACATCACTACATGCGACAAGATAGCACACATCAGCGGCTAGGTGCACCCATAGGGCGCCAAGAAACAAGCATTGATGCACAATTGTGGTGTAACACAGCAAACAAACACATAACCCCAACACCCCAAGTCGAGTGCTAGAACCAGCTGCAACAGGATCTCATCCTCCTGAAACTATGCTGGTCTTGACACCACACCACACTACCATGTGTGGTGCGGTGTTCTCTCCACCACACTACCATGTGTGTTAAACACATGAGTTGCATCAAGCATGTGTGCGTGCACCTCACGCTACCATGTGTGTGCGCACCCCACACCCACAATGTCCCCAAGCAGTCCAAGAATTCCTCTCACACTGCGCATACAGTGGCGTAAATCCACTCCAGCATCAACGTACGTAGCTGGGGCTCCTGCTGCAATTGGAGAACATGTTCAACTCTCAGAGGCGGGCTGCCATCCATCCATGGACAAGAAAAACCATCGCGCTGGGGCACGAAATGAAGCCGGCAATAACGCAACACACCCCTCTCGATCTTGGGCCTCCCTTTTGACAAAGAGGCCCCCTGTCACAGTGTCTGCCACGTCGGGCGCATCCACGCCAAGTTTTGGGTGTACTAAAGTCTCGACACCACTCACTTCTGTACTCCTTTTGTAGTCCTGCCGCGCTCAGAGCCAGCATCGGATGCTAGTGATGCAACTCAGTAGCTGCATCTTCCCCGTCACCACTCACCACCCCACCCGGCCCTCAACCCATGCGCAACACCCACACCCATCCCAATGACAGACTCCGCAAGCACAGCACCACTCCAACACACACACGCCGCTGGGCAGAAGCAGCAGGGGCAGCAGGCACGGTCATGGCGCACACACAAAGCAACAGCTGCACACCAATACAGACAGCGCCTGCTACGGCTGTCAGAGAGACGCCATGCACGTGCCAGCAAGCAACTACGAATGCAAACTAGGCAGGAGACGCGATGCGGCTCTTCCATGCAACAAAGCAAGCGTCCTGACTGAAGCCATCACACCACTGCTGCCAAGAAGCAGCGGCAACAAGGCAGGAACTGCTTCTGGGGAAAAAAGGGAGACTTGCAGCAACAGATGCACCGAACACAAAAACTCCAATTGCAGACAACACCCTGCCAACAACAGCCCATTCGAGCCGCCATCACAGCCGCTCCCCTCCAGGCCTCTAGGGAGCAAACGCTCCATGCCACACACACATGCATGAATCAAGTCACAGGCATGTCTCCACACATGCCTGCGTGCGCAGCTGCAGGACACAACCACCAGCCCACATGCAGAAAACCAGGTCACTGGCATGTGTGGGGATCTGCAGCACAGAGGTCACACCGGAATGCATGTCTCCGGTAGTAGCATGTCTGCACAAGTGAGTGTGCCAAGTGTAGCTAGCAATTGGCGGTTGCTGTGCCGCATGTGCAAGATATGCAGCTCCCATGTTGCAGTCCAGAATGCCGGCAGACCGCCACCCTCCCTCCCGCTGCAGCCAATAAAGCACTGGTGGGGACGACCCCCACTTCCGCAACAGCCAACACACCACACGCCAACAAAAGGCTACAGGCAGAGCGACCACACCCCTTTGATCGCCCAATCGAAGCAATGCCGGCAATTGCCCTCGGCGAGGGGCGCAAGCGCGCAAGTACGGAAAACGGAAACAGAGTTGCAGTTTGCCGAAGTGACGCACACAACACGAGGTGCAGACCCTGAGCTCACCCCAATGGACAGCCGTTGACAAAGCATGCCTGCGTGTCACTCCCAATGCATCTAGCATCTCTCGCTGCAGCGGCAGCGAAAATCTGTACCAGACCTCCTAAAGAGAAGGGAGGGGAGCAAGTGCTGCAATCAACAAGTAGGAAGAGTCATGGACACAAGCAACATCGAGAGCGCTGGGGCAACTCCTGAGCTAGATACATGGTCCACCAACCCAAACACACCTCTGGACGAGATGCCAATAGACAGCAGCTGCCAGGCTTCTGCACACGGAGCACTCACACACCGAAACGTGTACCAGGACGCTCCGCATGTTGGCATAAAGCCGCAGCGAGCAATCGCGCACGGCCCTGCTACAACCACGCAACACAGCGGTTTGCCTGCTGGGAGATAGCACTGCAGAACACTCAACACCGCTTCGCAGGGGCTTCTGACGTTCACTCAAGAGTGAGCAGGACGCTGTGGAGAGCAGCACTGCCGTGCAAGCACGCCATCAAGCAGCTGCAGAAAATTCGATTGATTCCACTCAGCTCTCACAAACACACGGCACGCACAAACGTCTCCCAGTCTCCCTGCAAGGCGAGCCACTCCCTGTGCTTGTTTGTCGCGCAAAGTGCCCCTACACTGTTGAATGCCAACAGTCAATCGTACTAAAGCATGGCCAACAAGCAGCACATGCATAGCCACCCGTCAACCGAGCAAAACGCACAACGCACACGCGTCATTGTGGTGCGCGATCCCACCGTCAATGGCAGAGTAGGCAGCACACCCCTGGACCCAAAGCAGGAAGGTTCCCCGCCCAACACCGGCGCGGCCTTATCCAACAAGCCGCTGTGCAGCATGGAGGGATCAAGCCTAGCCAGCAAGCATCCGCCCTCCATCCAGACATCCGCCCTCCATATATGGTGTATCCCAGTGTTAGCACAGTCAAAACACGGCCCTGCAAACTCTGCACCGCCCCCCGCCCCCCCCTCCCCCCACCCGAGCCCTGCAAACCCAAGTTTGCACACACAAGTGGGCCCGCTACCACTGCAAGGGCTGCACAAAGGGGGATACTGGCCACAGTGGACTCATATGCCACTTTGAGACCACAAAGAAAGGAAGCGAGCCGCCGGCAACAACGCGACGCTGCCTGAAAACAGCAGATCAGCAATGCGATGGCATATCGCCAAAAGCGCCGTCGCAATCTTATGCAAGGACCCCATGCACAGTCCGACCGGATGCTCACTCAGTAACCAACTCCCCCAACACACCGGTTGTCTTTAGTACATTCCCCATTCCCCCCCCCCCACCCGCAGCACAAACACCACCCATTCATTGAAGCTCCTGCCATCCAGTACAACACAACACACAACAGGCTTTGCCACTGCTGCCAGCGCTACCTGGCTGCTTCTGCGGATATCCCTGGTGCAGCAACCGCCGTCCCTCCTGCTGCAGCAACTGCCGTCAGCTGCACTGCCCCCTTCCCCGGCCACATGTGTCGCACAGCTCAGTAAGAGTGCCAATGCCAGCCTCAGACCCCACCTTCGCTGCCTCCTCCCCATCCTGAGCACCAGGGGTCTGCGGCCCAGCTGCACTCACCCCCACCCCACCCCCTCCACCTGCCGCCCCAGCCGCCCCCATACCCAACTCCCCACTGCCGCTGCTGCTAGCTGCCGCCACACGCATCACATTACTCGGGCACGAGTACGTCGCAGCCGCCACCGCCATCGCAGCTGCCGACGAGCCGCCGCCGGCGGCTGCAGCCGCCGCAGCCGCCGGCGGCTGCCCCTCAAGCGAAGCGCCGCTCCCGACACGCATGAAGCTGCCGGTGGGGCCGGCCGGCGAGGTCAGCGGCACCAGCCCCCCCGCGCTGCTGGCGTGAGCAGCATCGACCCGCTGCCGCTAGTGCGGCGAGAGCCTGAGCCGCCGATCGGCACGGCGTGCGAGGGTGCAGGGGTGGCGCTGGAGGAACATTGGGAGGGTGCTGCGGAGCCGTTGGTGGGGCCGTTTGTTGCGCCTGAGCCTGGCCAGTGGTGGGGCTGCTTGGGGTGCTCCAGCTCCTGGCTCATGTACTTCCACTCCTCCACCTGGGTGCAGCATTCAAAGTAAGTTCAAAACAGGACAGCACAGCAACAAATACCAAAGACGTCAGCGTTGAGGAGAGCACAGTATGCAGCGGCTGGTTGAAGCAGAGTGTGTGAGGGGGGCCGGGGCAGAGGGTTGAATGGAGTGGGAGGGGGGGGGGGTGCAGCTGCTCAGCACCCCGGGGGTGCTCTAGCTCTTGGCTCATGTACTTCCACTTCTCCACCTGGGTGCAGCAATTGGTGTAGTTTCCAACAGCACAGTTAAAAACTCAGTACATCACCTTAGCGTTTGAGGACAGCACATGGCTATGTCAAGTTGAACCAGTCTGTGTGTGTGTGTGTGTGTGTGTGTGTGTGTGTGTGTGTGTGTGTGTGTGTGTGTGTGTGTGTGTGTGTGTGTGTGTGTGTGTGTGTGGGGGTGGGTGGGGAGCATTGACGACAGCACAGAGTGCAGCAGCTGATTGAAGCAGTGTGTGTTTGGCATATAGGATATGTGTGTGTGTGTGGGGGGGGGTGCTTGGGGCGCTGCGGCTCTTGGCTCATGCATTTCCATTCTTCCTGCATGCAGCACAGTGTGCAGCACAGTCACCCATGCACCACAGCACTAATTACACCCTCCCTGAACACACACAGCCACATGTACACACCAGTCTGTAAACACCAGCCCCCAAGGATGCCCCCCCCCCCCCATTCCCCTCCCCAGACTACTACCCCCACCCACCTCAGACCAGGGCTGCATCTCCAGCATGACTGGCCCATAGCGTGCCATGCCACTGTACCGCCGCTGCCTTTGGTGCCCCAGCTGCAACCGCGGGTCACCCATGCACACGCTGTGCCGCCGCCGCCGCTGGTTGCTCCCCGCAGCCCCGCCATCCCCACCCCCACCCCCGCCGCCACCGCCGCCGGGGGGGAGTGGAGGCCGGTGGGCCATCTGCATCGACTGCAGGGCCTGCTGCTGCATAAGGGCCTGGTAGGCATGGTGCGCCTGGAGCTGCTGCTGCTGCTGCTGCCAGAGCAGCGGGTGGGGGTGCCGGGGGGTGGGCACCGGCGGCGGCGGGACCTGCTGCCATGAGGAGCCCCCACCGCCGCCCGTCGATGTCGACTCGGTAGAAGCCGGCGACACGACATACCCGCTGCCGTAGGGTGAAGAGAGGTCGGACCACAGGCCAGGGTACCCGCCGCTGCCCACCATGCTCGCCGCAAAGTCCGCATACCCCCCGTAGGTGTAGCTGTTGCTCCGCATGCGCCCCCGCCGGGCCGCGACAGACCCCGGGAGGATTAGCGCGCTGTTGGCACGCGGCCGGCCAAGCCCCACCACCGGCAGGAGATCCCCCAGCCCGTGGCGCCAGCTGGCAGGGACCGCCCCAGTGCCGTACGCCGGCGCCGCAGCCACCGCTGCCACGGGCGTCAGCCCAACACCCCGTGAGAACGCCCCGGACCCCGGGGGTCCCGCCATTGCAGCGGCACCGGGGGTCCCGCCCACCTGGCCCAACAGCCGCAGGTCCCCTGCTGACGAGGCTCGGGCGGTTGGCATGCCCCACGCCGCAGCCGCTGCTGCTTGCTCGTGCCTGTACGAAGGGGTCCCCCAACCCCCTGGGTGTGGGGTGGGGTAGCCTGCCAACCGAGCCATCGGCTGCTGCTCGAGGCCTGGGGGCAGGGCTCCTGTGAGAGGGAGGCCCCCCTCCACGTAGGGTACCTGCAGTAATTGAATGAAGTTGTTACACGGGTGACACAAGCAACTACATTGCAATTGAACCCAGCAACTACATTGCAATTGAACCCAGCAACGGATGCACGCAACCAGCACGGAAGGGGGGCCATTTGCACACAACCCCACCCTCAAAAGCTTATACAGCGCACTGTACCTGAAGCCCTAGTGGAGCCAGTGGGAGGCCGCGGCTTGTGAGGACGTTGGAGCCGCTGCTGTGGCTGGCAACGGCCCAGGCGCCTTCGGCTGCGGCGGCTGCTGCGCTGCCAGCACCCGGGGTACCTGCAGCAGCAAGACACACAGGCGGGTATGAGTGGTGTTGATTCCTGCTGAAGTGAGCATTGAAGTGATCAACCAGAGCAAGAGCACAAGTCAACAAACCCAGGCATGACAACCCCGGCCCACCTGGTGCGCCAGTGTGGCTGCCTGACAGGGCTGCTGCATCCGTCAGCTGCTGCATCAACACCTCCGGCTGGTCCGAGCTGATGATGGCGCTCAGGGAGCGCCCTGGGCTTCTGAGGGGCCCTGAGGGGTTGGTAGAGGGGCCCGGGGGGCCGGGAGGCGCAAAGCTCGCCCAAGGCTGGGCCCGGGGCCTTGGGTACATCTGCGGGGAGGGCGCAATGGCGAGCGAGGTGGATTTTGTGGTTGACGAGACGTACAGCATTGCTGAATCCTGCCTACAGGAGGCGCCCATGCATGTATCGCATGCCTCAATTGTGGATACCAAGACACCCAGAACCCCACGTGCCTGATCACCTGTATGGTTGCCAGCAGCCCCCGGCCCAGCTTCATGCACTGCCCCTTGCCCCTATTCTGAGCGCCGTCGCATGCCTCAGTTGTGGATACCAAGACACCTGAACCCCAAGTCCCTGATCATGGGTTCAATGCCAGAAGCCCCCGCCCAGCTTCGTCCACTGCCCCGAGCCCCCATTCTGAGCGCTGTCGCACGCATCAGTTGTGGATACCAAAACACTCATACCCGTAACTCCCTGATCACCTGTATGGTTGCCAGCAGGCCTGGCCCAGCTTCATGCACTGACCCAAGCCCATACAGTGAGCACAGTCGCATGCTTGCAATACTTATCATAAAACCCACACCTGACCTGAGAGACCGGGGCACGACAAGTTGAAGACCCTCTGGGGCACCCTCACGAGCCCTAGGCTCTCTGGCTAGTTCCAAGGTTTGGGATCCCCTCCCACAATTAGTTTACTGCACTGTCAAAACACCCAGACCCCCAAGTCCCTGATCACCTGTATGGTTGCCAGCAGGCCCCGGCCCAGCTTCATGCACTGACCCTTGCCCCGCCGGATGGTGGTAGGGAAGGTGCGCCCACCCAGCTCGCCACTGGTGACGCTGACGATGGCATGCACACCCGCCACGCCCTTGAACCTGCAGCAGCAGCAGCAGCAGCACGGCAGCAGCAGCAGCAGGTCAGCAATTTGCGACTGGTGGCGCTGACAATGGCATGCACACCGCCACGCCCTTGAACCTGCAGCAGCAGCAGCAGCAGCAGCAGCAGCAGCACGGCAGCAGCAGCAGCAGGTCAGCAATTTGCGACTGGTGGCGCTGACAATGGCATGCACACCCGCCACGCCCTTAAACCTGCAGCAGCAGCAGCAGCAGCAGCAGCAGCAGCAGCAGCAGCAGCAGCAGCAGCAGCAGCAGCAGCAGCAGCAGCAGCAGCAGCAGCAGCACGGCAGCCGCAGCAGCACGGCAGCAGCAGCAGCAGGTCAGCAATTTGCGACTGGTGGCGCTGCCAATGGCATGCACACCCGCCACGCCCTTGAACCTGCAGCAGCAGCAGCAGCAGCAGCAGCAGCAGCACGGCAGCAGCAGCAGCAGGTCAGCAATTTGCGACTGGTGGCGCTGACAATGGCATGCACACCCGCCACGCCCTTAAACCTGCAGCAGCAGCAGCAGCAGCAGCAGCAGCAGCAGCAGCAGCAGCACGGCAGCAGCAGCAGCACGGCAGCAGCAGCAGCACGGCAGCAGCAGCAGCAGGTCAGCAATTTGCGACTGGTGGCGCTGACAATGGCATGCACACCCGCCACGCCCTTGAACCTGCAGCAGCAGCAGCAGCAGCAGCAGCAGCAGCAGCAGCAGCAGCAGCAGGTCAGCAATTTGCGGCTGGTGGCGCTGACAATGGCATGCACACCCGCCACGCCCTTAAACCTGCAGCAGCAGCAGCAGCAGCAGCACGGCAGCAGGTCAGCAGCACGTCAGCAGGTCAGCACCTTGCAGTTGGTGATGCTGACGACAGCACACACACTCGCCGCACCCTTCTAGCTTCAGGAGAGCAGTATATCAATATGGCAGCAGGACAGCACCAACAGAGCAGCATGGCAGTAGCACGCTCTGCCAAAGGCCCTGCCTTCTGCATCCCCACCCTCCCCTGGCGTTCCATGTCACCCGCAAGGTTCCAGTAGTAGGAGTTTGACTAGCCTTGCTCTGGTTCGACACTGCATACAATCTCTATGCTGACAAATACATATGCTTTGCAAGGCCTTGCCACCAGGCGCAGCCCGCATCCTCGTCCCCGCCCCTACAAAATTCCTCACCTGAACTGCCCCACATCAAGCACCAGAAGCTCCCGCAGCCACAGCTACCAGCCTCTCATGATGTCAGCACACATCAAACCCTCAGTCACACTACTTCCCGCAGCCCCCGTGACCCTCCCCCACCCAACCCACCATGCATGATGGTGAAGGCCTTGCGCTCCCGACCCCCTAAAACCCCAGTCACTCTCGGCCAATCCATTTCTATGATGTTGGCATTTCAAACAATATGCACCTCGCCCCTGCGCACCTGAACTGCCCCACATCATGCACCAGAAGCTCCCGAAGCCACAGCCACCGACCCCTCATGATGTCAGCACACATCAGCCCCACACTCGGGCCCTCAAAGCCCGCCACAGACTCAGCGCCCCCGGTGCCCGTCACACTTGACATGTTGCTCGAGCGGTGACCCCGCGCAGCACCCAGCCGCAGCGATTCCACAACATCGATGTCAGGCAGCGGCTCGATCTCAGGCAAGCCACAGTATGTGTTGATCAGTGCGCTGTTGCCAGGGCCTGTGTTGAACTGCATCCCACCAGGGCCCCCGGCCCCTGCACCAGGCCCCAAGGCGCCTGCCGGCGCCCCGGGCCGGGGAACTGCACCCCGCCCTGGCCGCCAAGAGACGCGTCGCCCTCGGCAGCCGCCGCGGCGGCTGCAGCGTCTGCCGCCGCCGTCGCCGGCTGCTGCTGCTGTGCCGCCGCCGCGGCGGCTGCAGCCGCCACAGCCGCAATGCCGCCGTCTGCAGCCGCCGCTTGAGCCGCCACACCACCATCCTCCCCAGTACCTCCTGCTGCAACTGGCCCCACCGGCCCGCTGAAATCAGGGTTTAGGGAGCCCCGCCGGCTTCCCGCCGACCCCGACTGCCAACTGCTGCGGTGGCTCCGCCCCTCTCGGCTGGACGCGGTCCCAGACCCAACGGCCATTGCAGAGGTGTTACTCCCTGGGCCCCCCGTCGCCGTCATCGACCCCGGGGCCCTCCCCCCGCACTGGACTGCGGCGGGACAGTCGGCAAGCTGCCGCTGACTGCGACCGAGGTCCCGACGCCGCTGGGGCCGCCGACATAGTAGCTGTTCCCCGCCTCGCTGCCTGCGTAGTTTGTACCAGGGGCGCTGGGGGTGCAGCTGAGGGGAGGGTAGCCGGCGCCATGTAGGGGCAGCAGGCGGCGGGGGTCTGAGCCGTTGGCTGGGATGCCGGGTTGGCAGGACTCCTGCAAACAAGTACAGCGCAGTGCAGTACAGTACAGTACAGTACGATAAAGTACAGGTATTGGGGACATGGTCCCAACTACGGCACTAGGCAGCGAGCCAAGGGCTCATGAGGGTGTAGACCAGGTGGAGCTTCCAGGAAATCGCACAGGTAGGTCATCGGCATTTTGCATGTTACACAAGGTGCGCAACTTCTGCCAGAGACAGAAACCAGTCGTGGTGTGTTTTTAGGCAGGCAGTTGTTCCCTCCATCCACCTTGCCCCACCTACTGGAATCCGGTGCACACATCCCGTCCCCTACTACGGATGTCCCCCTACACCCGATGATTCTTGGTTTGGACACATGCATGATTGCGACATTGTTCGCTTGGGGATGCATGCATGTTTCCCAGGTGGCCGCTATGCCAACAAGTACACAGCTAGGTTTGTTGTGTTCCTGACAGCGGAAGTGTTCAGCTGTGTTGGCAAAGAGGTGAAGGGCCTCGTATCCAACGCAGCTAGGCACTTCCACTGTCATACACACAACAAACCTAGCTGTGTATTGTGTTTTCGACCGGTCAACCCCAGCCCCCCCCCCCCCCCCACCCACCCTGGAAACAGCAGCAGCTCATTCTATGCTCATCAGCAAGTTAGTGTACTTGACAAACAATGATAAAACAACCCCAGCATAAACTCACCTGGAAGTAGCAGCAGCTCACCTGGCACTCATTAGCAAGCATCACCACCCCCACACACTCCCTCATACCCTTCCACTGTCAAAACACACACAGTCAAGCTAGTTTTGTAGCATCTCTTGACCAATCAAGCACTCACCTGGAAGTAGCAGTAGCTCATCTGGCGCCTGCGTTTGCTGACCAGCCGCAGCCTGTGGCTGCTGTGCAGCATGCCAGGAAGCACCTGGCTCTCAAGACCCTGCAAAGGGTCACAGTGCAGTGCAGCGCAGGGCAGTACACATGATGTCAGCACAGCGCTAAAAAAAGTACACATGATGTCAGCACAGCGCTACCAAGAGCATAGCAGATCATTCTTCATCGATACATTCATTATTGCAAGACACTCAGTCCAGCTCAAAAACATACTCTTACAATGCAGTACAGCACAGAAACATCACAGAAACAACCCCCCCTCCCCGTCCCTATACAGGCCTCACAAAGCACCCCCCGCCCCTCACCTGCATGAGCATGGCAGCAGGCGGCGCAACGCTCCCGCTACTCGCCCTGCTGCTGCTGCTGCTGTTGGGCGCCGACGTCAGCACAGAGCTGCCCGCCGTGGCCGCCATAGAGCCAGGCCTGCTGCCGCTGCCAGGCTTGCCAGGCGCCAACCCGATCCGTGCGTTGCGCTGGGCCGCCCACTCCGCACCCCGCTGCGCGATGCCGTCGGCCTGCCGTTGCCGCGCGCTGTCGGCGCCCGAGCGCGGTTGCTGCTGCTGCTGTGCCGGCTCTCCTGCCGCTGTGGTGTTTCCAGGGGAGAGGGGTCCCTGGGTGGTGGTGGAACCGCCCTGCACCACAACCTGCTGCAGGGGCGCCACGCCTTGCTGCTGCTGCTGATGTAACGGCAGGAAGAGGAGGCAGGCAGGCACGCAGAAACGCATGCGAAGCGGCAAGTACACGCAACGTCACAACCATGTCTGACAATATAGCCACCCATGTCTGACAATGTAGGTACACCCCTTACCCATGTGTGGTTTTCGTGCTGGCCCCAGATACGCCAAGCAACACACAGCTTGGAAAAACAGAGTCAAAGCACTTGTCGCCCACTGGGAGTTGCTGCCCTCTGCTGCGCCCCTATACCTCCCCCCCCCCCCCCCCCCCCCCCCCCCGGTACGCATTTTCGCGCTGCTGTCTGCTGGCCCAGAAGCCCTAAGACGCCAAGAAACGCACGAGATCACAGCTGGAGAGGCATTTTTCACGACCCAAACCTAAAGTGCAACACTTCAAGGTTCACACTTCCGGCTACGCCAGAGATGACATGTCAATGAACACACAAACCCAGCCTAATGTACAGAGCTCTGTTGCCCTGGCCCTCACCTGTGCATTGGTGCCAGAGTAGCCCCGCCCAAACAGCGCCCCTGCTCCCGGGCTCGCACCGCCAATGCGGCCCCACCAACGCCCTCCCCTGACGCTGCCGCTGCCTTGCTGCTGCTGCTGCTGCTGCTGCTGCTGGACCGTGGCCCCCTCGTCCTGAGCCTGCCTGCGGCTGCGGTCGGGGGGGATCACGTAATCTGCCGTGCCCTGCCCCATCGGCCGGGGGAGGGGCCAATTGTACAGGGGGGCCAAGCCTGCCCAGCTGGGCAGGCCAGGAGTGCCAGGGACGTCGTAGTAAACCTGTACGTGTGAGTATAGGGGCAGGAGGGGGGGAGACAAGTACAGGTGCAGTGCGGACATAAAATGCGGAGTGCGGGGGCATCAATACTGGGTGGTAAGTACACTGTGAACACATACATCCAAGCAAGTGCCCAGCGGTGTATCAACAATCGTTGACGCCAAGCCACCTGTTCATCCCCGTGTGAATGCAGCTGGCAGCGCCACTGGGCCAGCACAACAAAAGGACCGCCGCTATCGCCCCGGAAGGCACCCCATCAACCCCACCACTAGGTACAAAAACAGCACCCACTCAACCCCGCACCACTGGTTGTATGTGCTGAGACTCCACCAAGTCAATGTCCGCGATGAGGTCAACAACAACTCAACTGGGAAGCCGACTGTCAGCCCGGCGGCAGCACCCCATCAATGAGAGCACAACAAGCGGTGAAAGAATCCACTTGCAACACCCCCCCCCCACCCACCCACCCCTGATGAGTGACTGAACTGGGGGGGGGGGGGGGGGTAGATAAGGCCCCCATCAACCCACCTCAGGGTCTGTTGACGTAGATATCTGGCTCGCTGCGGCGCTGGGGCACCGCTGCAGCTGTGAGGCCCCGCTGTCACTCATGTAGCTGTGAGCCCCCTCCGTCACTCAGGAAGGCATCCCGCCAACCCCACAACTAGGTTCAAACACAGCACCCCACCACACCCTTCACCACTGGATATGTGTGCTGAAACTCCCATCTACTACAAACACAACAACTCGACAAACCTAGCGATTTAAACCCACCTGAGGGTCTGTTGCCGCAGATACCTGGCTCGCTGCGGCGCTTGGGCACCGCTGCAGCTGTGAGCCCCCTCCGTCACTCATGTAGCTCGGCCGCCGGTACCCCGCCGCTGCTGCTGCTGCTCCCGCCATCAACGAGTCCCGCAGCTGCAGGTGCATGGGGTTACACGGCACACGCCACCCTGACGGGTCAATGTACGTGCTCGCCAGCTGCTGCTGCTGCTGCTGCTGCTGGGAGGCACCAGAGGGTCGCGTGAGGGGGAAGCTGCCTTCCGACGGCCCTCCTACCCCCAGCCAACCTTCCACAGCAGCCACACCACTCACACCACCCGCACCAACATCATTCTCATCGATGGTGCCACCAGAATTCCTGCCGGCTACTGCTGCTGCTGCTGCTGGGCCGCCCTCGCCCTGCTGATGCTGGTGGTTTGCCACCCCACTGTGGCTGTGGCTGTGGTCAGGCTCCACTTCTGAAGTGCACCTGCTGCTGGCCCTTCTGCTGCTTCCTGCAAAGTGCTCAGGTTGCAGGAGTCCATCAGGGGACCCCTGTTTGCCAGGTAACCACCACCAACCCCTTCTCGCGTACCTAACCCACCGCCACGCGGTACGCCGTCTACAACCGGCGTTGCAGAGCTGGGATCCATGCCCTGCTGCTGCTGCTGCTGCTGCAGGTCGGAAAGGCCCGTAGAGTTCGTCCTCTGCACCCCACCGTAGTGCTCCTGCCCTGCAGCAGCTTGATACTGCTGCTGCTGCTGTTGTAGCTGCTCGTACTGCTGCTGCTGGATGACGTCCTGCATGTACATAGCCTGCTCCTCCCGCTGCTGCTGCTGCGGATGGTACTGCTGCTGCTGCTGCTGCTGGCGGCTGGCTGCTGCCATTGAAAGCTCCTCCATGGCTGCTGCTTGGTAGAAAGGCAGGTACAGCTGTGGGGGCAGGGCCACCTCCCACCTGGATGGGGCAAGGATACACACGCACAGCAGCGCACAGACAAAATCGAAACGAGGGCACGGCCATCACAAGTTGTGGGTACATAGCGCAGGACCTGTAACCTGATTGCTGCTGCTTGACACAGCTGTGGTGGAAGGGCCACCTCCCACCTGAACAGGACAAAGACACGCACAGCAGCACACACAGAGATCCAAGTGTGTGACAGGCCTTGTTGCAGCTGCCTCCCCTGAAACCTCCTTCCCTGACACCTTCTTTCTCGTGTCAAAACATCACAACCCAATGGTGAATGCAGCATCGCTGCCATTGCTGCGTGAGGGAGCACAAAAAAAAACCCAACCCCTGGGCACCGCCACCCCGGTTATCCCGGACCATATTCACGTCTCTGCGTTCTGTTTGCCCAGGGGGTAGATACACTCCGAAAAGCATCGTTTCTGACCTGGATGCGAGGCTTGTTGCTGCTGGTTGCAAACATGCCTGATTAGCCCACGTGTTGCTGTTGCCCAGAAAACCTCAAACCCTAAACCCTAACCCCGCCTCTCTGACCTGGATGCGAGGCTTGTTGCTACTGCGCTGCAAACCATGCCTGGAGTGTCAATAGGTTGCTGTCGCCAGAAAACCTCAAACCCCAAACCCCGGCTCTGCTGGCCTGCAAACATGCCTGATTCGCCCATATGTTGCTGTTTGCCCAGAAAAACTCAAGCCCTAAACCCCTGCTTTGACCTGGATGCAAGGCTTTTTGATGCTGCCTCCCCGAACTACTTGCCTCCTTTGCACTACAAGTTGTGTGACACCACCACACAAAGCCGTATACAGCACCGGCAACTGCCGCTGCCCCGGAAATCAAGGGGACTCCCTGCAACCCCAGTGCGACACCGTCCCAGCCCACGATCATTTCTGCGTGTGTTGTTGTTGCCCAGAGAACCAAAAACCCGGCTAAACCCCTGCTCTGACCTGGATGCGAGGCTTGTTGCTGCTGCCTCCCCCCACCTGCTCCTGCGCTTGAACATCCAGGGCCACAGCCGCCGGTCCTCGTCGAAAAAGGCCTGGAACTCCAGGAACCGGTCACTCTGCATCAACTCAACGGGGTCGATCATCACCCACTTGCTGATCACCTGCAGGGGATTGGGAAGTATGATAGCAAAAGCAGGAATGTGGGGGATTTGGAGCATTGAGAAAGGTGATGCCGCGGGGTGTGACTTGCAGACGTGTAGTGTGATGCACAGAGGATTTGAGGGGGGGGGAGGGAAGAGAGGGAACACAGCCGCCGGTCCTCGTCAAAGAAGGCCTGGAACTCCAGGAACCGGTCACTCTGCATCAACTCAACGGGGTCGATCATCACCCACTTGCTGATCACCTGCAGGGGATTGGGAAGTATGATAGCAAAAGCAGGAATGTGGGGGATTTGGAGCATTGAGAAAGGTGATGCCACGGGGTGTGACTTGCAGACGTGTAGTGTGATGCACAGAGGATTTGAGGGGGGGGGGAGGGAAGAGAGGGAACACAGCCGCCGGTCCTCGTCAAAGAAGGCCTGGAACTCCAGGAACCGGTCACTCTGCATCAACTCAACGGGGTCGATCATCACCCACTTGCTGATCACCTGCAGGGGATTGGGAAGTATGATAGCAAAAGCAGGAATGTGGGGGATTTGGAGCATTGAGAAAGGTGATGCCACGGGGTGTGACTTGCAGACGTGTAGTGTGATGCACAGAGGATTTGAGGGGGGGGAGGGAAGAGAGGGAACACAGCCGCCGGTCCTCGTCAAAGAAGGCCTGGAACTCCAGGAACCGGTCACTCTGCATCAACTCAACGGGGTCGATCATCACCCACTTGCTGATCACCTGCAGGGGATTGGGAAGTATGATAGCAAAAGCAGGAATGTGGGGGATTTGGAGCATTGAGAAAGGTGATGCCACGGGGTGTGACTTGCAGACGTGTAGTGTGATGCACAGAGGATTTGAGGGGGGGGGAGGGAAGAGAGGGAACACAGCCGCCGGTCCTCGTCAAAGAAGGCCTGGAACTCCAGGAACCGGTCACTCTGCATCAACTCAACGGGGTCGATCATCACCCACTTGCTGATCACCTGCAGGGGATTGGGAAGTATGATAGCAAAAGCAGGAATGTGGGGGATTTGGAGCATTGAGAAAGGTGATGCCACGGGGTGTGACTTGCAGACGTGTAGTGTGATGCACAGAGGATTTGAGGGGGGGGGGGGAGGGAAGAGAGGGAACACAGCCGCCGGTCCTCGTCAAAGAAGGCCTGGAACTCCAGGAACCGGTCACTCTGCATCAACTCAACGGGGTCGATCATCACCCACTTGCTGATCACCTGCAGGGGATTGGGAAGTATGATAGCAAAAGCAGGAATGTGGGGGATTCGGAGCATTGGGAAAGGTGATGCCACGGGGTGTGACTTGCAGACGTGTAGTGTGATGCACAGAGGATTTGAGGGGGGGGAGGGAAGAGAGGGAACACAGCCGCCGGTCCTCGTCAAAGAAGGCCTGGAACTCCAGGAACCGGTCACTCTGCATCAACTCAACGGGGTCGATCATCACCCACTTGCTGATCACCTGCAGGGGATTGGGAAGTATGATAGCAAAAGCAGGAATGTGGGGGATTTGGAGCATTGAGAAAGGTGATGCCACGGGGTGTGACTTGCAGACGTGTAGTGTGATGCACAGAGGATTTGAGGGGGGGGGGGAGGGAAGAGAGGGAACACAGCCGCCGGTCCTCGTCAAAGAAGGCCTGGAACTCCAGGAACCGGTCACTCTGCATCAACTCAACGGGGTCGATCATCACCCACTTGCTGATCACCTGCAGGGGATTGGGAAGTATGATAGCAAAAGCAGGAATGTGGGGGATTTGGAGCATTGAGAAAGGTGATGCCACGGGGTGTGACTTGCAGACGTGTAGTGTGATGCACAGAGGATTTGAGGGGGGGGGGGGGGGGGGGGGGAGGGAAGAGAGGGAACACAGCCGCCGGTCCTCGTCAAAGAAGGCCTGGAACTCCAGGAACCGGTCACTCTGCATCAACTCAACGGGGTCGATCATCACCCACTTGCTGATCACCTGCAGGGGATTGGGAAGTATGATAGCAAAAGCAGGAATGTGGGGGATTTGGAGCATTGAGAAAGGTGATGCCACGGGGTGTGACTTGCAGACGTGTAGTGTGATGCACAGAGGATTTGAGGGGGGGGGGGGAAGAGAGGGAACACAGCCGCCGGTCCTCGTCAAAGAAGGCCTGGAACTCCAGGAACCGGTCACTCTGCATCAACTCAACGGGGTCGATCATCACCCACTTGCTGATCACCTGCAGGGGATTGGGAAGTATGATAGCAAAAGCAGGAATGTGGGGGATTTGGAGCATTGAGAAAGGTGATGCCACGGGGTGTGACTTGCAGACGTGTAGTGTGATGCACAGAGGATTTGAGGGGGGGGGGGGGGGGGGGGGGGAAGAGAGGGAACACAGCCGCCGGTCCTCGTCAAAGAAGGCCTGGAACTCCAGGAACCGGTCACTCTGCATCAACTCAACCGGGTCGATCATCACCCACTTGCTGATCACCTGCAGGGGATTGGGAAGTATGATAGCAAAAGCAGGAATGTGGGGGATTTGGAGCATTGAGAAAGGTGATGCCACGGGGTGTGACTTGCAGACGTGTAGTGTGATGCACAGAGGATTTGAGGGGGGGGGAGGGAAGAGAGGGAACACAGCCGCCGGTCCTCGTCAAAGAAGGCCTGGAACTCCAGGAACCGGTCACTCTGCATCAACTCAACGGGGTCGATCATCACCCACTTGCTGATCACCTGCAGGGGATTGGGAAGTATGATAGCAAAAGCAGGAATGTGGGGGATTTGGAGCATTGAGAAAGGTGATGCCACGGGGTGTGACTTGCAGACGTGTAGTGTGATGCACAGAGGATTTGAGGGGGGGGGGAGGGAAGAGAGGGAACACAGCCGCCGGTCCTCGTCAAAGAAGGCCTGGAACTCCAGGAACCGGTCACTCTGCATCAACTCAACGGGGTCGATCATCACCCACTTGCTGATCACCTGCAGGGGATTGGGAAGTATGATAGCAAAAGCAGGAATGTGGGGGATTTGGAGCATTGAGAAAGGTGATGCCACGGGGTGTGACTTGCAGACGTGTAGTGTGATGCACAGAGGATTTGAGGGGGGGGGGGGGGGGAGGGAAGAGAGGGAACACAGCCGCCGGTCCTCGTCAAAGAAGGCCTGGAACTCCAGGAACCGGTCACTCTGCATCAACTCAACGGGGTCGATCATCACCCACTTGCTGATCACCTGCAGGGGATTGGGAAGTATGATAGCAAAAGCAGGAATGTGGGGGATTTGGAGCATTGAGAAAGGTGATGCCACGGGGTGTGACTTGCAGACGTGTAGTGTGATGCACAGAGGATTTGAGGGGGGGGGGAGGGAAGAGAGGGAACACAGCCGCCGGTCCTCGTCAAAGAAGGCCTGGAACTCCAGGAACCGGTCACTCTGCATCAACTCAACGGGGTCGATCATCACCCACTTGCTGATCACCTGCAGGGGATTGGGAAGTATGATAGCAAAAGCAGGAATGTGGGGGATTCGGAGCATTGGGAAAGGTGATGCCACGGGGTGTGACTTGCAGACGTGTAGTGTGATGCACAGAGGATTTGAGGGGGGGGAGGGAAGAGAGGGAACACAGCCGCCGGTCCTCGTCAAAGAAGGCCTGGAACTCCAGGAACCGGTCACTCTGCATCAACTCAACGGGGTCGATCATCACCCACTTGCTGATCACCTGCAGGGGATTGGGAAGTATGATAGCAAAAGCAGGAATGTGGGGGATTCGGAGCATTGAGAAAGGTGATGCCACGGGGTGTGACTTGCAGACGTGTAGTGTGATGCACAGAGGATTTGAGGGGGGGGGGGGGGGGGGGGGGGAAGAGAGGGAACACAGCCGCCGGTCCTCGTCAAAGAAGGCCTGGAACTCCAGGAACCGGTCACTCTGCATCAACTCAACGGGGTCGATCATCACCCACTTGCTGATCACCTGCAGGGGATTGGGAAGTATGATAGCAAAAGCAGGAATGTGGGGGATTTGGAGCATTGAGAAAGGTGATGCCACGGGGTGTGACTTGCAGACGTGTAGTGTGATGCACAGAGGATTTGAGGGGGGGGAGGGAAGAGAGGGAACACAGCCGCCGGTCCTCGTCAAAGAAGGCCTGGAACTCCAGGAACCGGTCACTCTGCATCAACTCAACGGGGTCGATCATCACCCACTTGCTGATCACCTGCAGGGGATTGGGAAGTATGATAGCAAAAGCAGGAATGTGGGGGATTTGGAGCATTGAGAAAGGTGATGCCACGGGGTGTGACTTGCAGACGTGTAGTGTGATGCACAGAGGATTTGAGGGGGGGGGGGGGGAGGGAAGAGAGGGAACACAGCCGCCGGTCCTCGTCAAAGAAGGCCTGGAACTCCAGGAACCGGTCACTCTGCATCAACTCAACGGGGTCGATCATCACCCACTTGCTGATCACCTGCAGGGGATTGGGAAGTATGATAGCAAAAGCAGGAATGTGGGGGATTTGGAGCATTGAGAAAGGTGATGCCACGGGGTGTGACTTGCAGACGTGTAGTGTGATGCACAGAGGATTTGAGGGGGGGGGAGGGAAGAGAGGGAACACAGCCGCCGGTCCTCGTCAAAGAAGGCCTGGAACTCCAGGAACCGGTCACTCTGCATCAACTCAACCGGGTCGATCATCACCCACTTGCTGATCACCTGCAGGGGATTGGGAAGTATGATAGCAAAAGCAGGAATGTGGGGGATTTGGAGCATTGAGAAAGGTGATGCCACGGGGTGTGACTTGCAGACGTGTAGTGTGATGCACAGAGGATTTGAGGGGGGGGAGGGAAGAGAGGGAACACAGCCGCCGGTCCTCGTCAAAGAAGGCCTGGAACTCCAGGAACCGGTCACTCTGCATCAACTCAACGGGGTCGATCATCACCCACTTGCTGATCACCTGCAGGGGATTGGGAAGTATGATAGCAAAAGCAGGAATGTGGGGGATTTGGAGCATTGAGAAAGGTGATGCCACGGGGTGTGACTTGCAGACGTGTAGTGTGATGCACAGAGGATTTGAGGGGGGGGGGGGAGGGAAGAGAGGGAACACAGCCGCCGGTCCTCGTCAAAGAAGGCCTGGAACTCCAGGAACCGGTCACTCTGCATCAACTCAACGGGGTCGATCATCACCCACTTGCTGATCACCTGCAGGGGATTGGGAAGTATGATAGCAAAAGCAGGAATGTGGGGGATTTGGAGCATTGAGAAAGGTGATGCCACGGGGTGTGACTTGCAGACGTGTAGTGTGATGCACAGAGGATTTGAGGGGGGGGGAGGGAAGAGAGGGAACACAGCCGCCGGTCCTCGTCAAAGAAGGCCTGGAACTCCAGGAACCGGTCACTCTGCATCAACTCAACCGGGTCGATCATCACCCACTTGCTGATCACCTGCAGGGGATTGGGAAGTATGATAGCAAAAGCAGGAATGTGGGGGATTTGGAGCATTGAGAAAGGTGATGCCACGGGGTGTGACTTGCAGACGTGTAGTGTGATGCACAGAGGATTTGAGGGGGGGGGGAGGGAAGAGAGGGAACACAGCCGCCGGTCCTCGTCAAAGAAGGCCTGGAACTCCAGGAACCGGTCACTCTGCATCAACTCAACGGGGTCGATCATCACCCACTTGCTGATCACCTGCAGGGGATTGGGAAGTATGATAGCAAAAGCAGGAATGTGGGGGATTCGGAGCATTGAGAAAGGTGATGCCACGGGGTGTGACTTGCAGACGTGTAGTGTGATGCACAGAGGATTTGAGGGGGGGGAGGGAAGAGAGGGAACACAGCCGCCGGTCCTCGTCAAAGAAGGCCTGGAACTCCAGGAACCGGTCACTCTGCATCAACTCAACCGGGTCGATCATCACCCACTTGCTGATCACCTGCAGGGGATTGGGAAGTATGATAGCAAAAGCAGGAATGTGGGGGATTCGGAGCATTGGGAAAGGTGATGCCACGGGGTGTGACTTGCAGACGTGTAGTGTGATGCACAGAGGATTTGAGGGGGGGGAGGGAAGAGAGGGAACACAGCCGCCGGTCCTCGTCAAAAAAAGCCAGGAACTCCAGGAACCGTTCACTCTGCATGAGTTCCACTGGATCAATCATCACTCACTTGCTGATCACCTGCGTTGTGTTTGAGAGGCCGGGGGGGGGGGGGGGGGGGAGGGAGGGAAGACAGCCGCCAGTCCTGGTCACATTGGGAGCTGAACTCCAACAACCGGTCACTGTGCACGAGCCCCACTGGATCAATCAATCCCCACTTGCTGATCACCTGCAAAGTAGTGACTTGGACACCAACCAACAATGACAGCTTACCATTGTCGGCTGATGACAAGGGTTTCGTTCATTATTGCCCGGTTGACAAAATGCGTGCTTCAGAACGATCAGTGTGCTGGTGCAAAGAGCCGTACCCACCTCACACATGAGCTCCTCTGGCAGCAGCACCTGGCCGGGGATGTCCCACAAAGATGCACATGCCGTCGCTAACTCAAGTTACCGCCTCCAAGGTACACAATGTTACACTGCCTTGCGGTTGCTCACTTGTTTGGGTCCTACAGCTGCAAAACTACAGTCTCTTTTTGTCCAGAAATACAAATCTTGCTGGTACGATGACCACACCTACCTCACACATGAGCTCCTTTGGCAGAAGCACCTGGCCTCCCCGAGCAGCAGCATGGCAGTAGCGTGCCGCACGGTTCACCTGCGTTTCGGGCACGACGGGGGAGGGGGGGGGGGGGAGATTGAAAAAAAAACGAACGGCAGTCCGCCGCAGGACACCCCCACCCCTCATGCAACTTCATTGGGCAAGAACCCATGAGATGCAGCATGAAGGTATAACACATGACAGGGGATGCTGTGGGAATGTGTGCCCTCACTCACCATAGGTCCAAAGTAGTCTGCCCTGCCGGTGGTGGTGTGGGGCATCACCCTGGTGGGAGTGCCGCTGTACACACCCATCTTCACACGAGGGCCCTGCACACAAGCACGAGCGCAAACACAAGCACATTTGACAGCCAGCAATCGCTCAACGAACTCAGTATCAAGCCTACACCACAATGCGGCAGTACAATGCAGTGCAATACAGGACAGTACAGGACAGTACGGTCACCCTGGTAGGAGTGCCGCTGTACATACCCATCTTTACACGGGGGCCCTGCACACCCGATGACACACAGACACATGCAAACACGCACTTTCTGAGCATACATTGTCATCATGACATGCACCTGATGGATGTGCCTCAAGGGTCAAAACACATGCATGCAAGCATGCAGTCAGTTTCAGCAACACGGCCTGCATGTGTGACTGTCTCGCGCACCTTGAACATGATGGATCCGCGCAGGTCTCGCTCTTCCTCGCACATTGGCAGATCCAGCACACTGCAACATGACAAGGCAGCAAGCACAGGAGAGGTGAATGTTGTGTCGTGCATCAAAAAGAGTATGTCAGCACAGAGAGTGCATGCGTACTGATGCATCCTCCCTAGGAACCGTCCTACAGGGATAGTTAAACAATGATGCTGGTACAGAAAGCCAGGGAGCTGTTTGTATATGTGTGTACGTGTCAGCCGTGTACACTGGCATTACAAAAAGCGACGTAGCGCCGCCAAGAGGGCACCACACCGTCACCCTGAACATGCTTGCGCAAGCACTCCATCAACAAAATACCCCCCCCCCCCCCCCCGCCCCCAACCTGACCCAACCTGACCCACACACACCTTTGAACCACTCACAAGGCACACACATTTGAACCACTCACAAGGCACCAAAACAATTTCCCTGCTTATTGCAGACTTTGTGTCACCGCAATCACCAGAAGTCAGCAGCCGTCTCACCTGTCTGGCCAGCTCATGTCCCTCAGCACCTGTTGCACCATGAGGCACCACTCCACCGCCACGTCAGCAGAGCTGAAGGCAACCATGAACGTGCCCTCAGCCTCCTGCAAAGGGGGGGGGGGACACAAAACATGAGGTTTGGGGTTTTCAAATTTACAGCAAAGAAAGTTCTCCCTGTAACACCCCCCCCCAAACCAGCAACAATGTCAGATTGTTTGATTCCTTGTGCTTCTGGTCACACCAACGGAGAGGGAAAGAGGGAAGAGATGGAAGAGAGGGAGAGAGGGAGAGAGCGGGAAAGACAGGACCGCACCTGGCACTCGTAGCCGCCCCCCACCAGCAGCAGCCAGCGCACGCAGTCGCTGTACAGCTCCAACGCCAGCTCAGCAGCTTGCTGGTTGGCAGCAACCATGTCAAAGTACCTACACGACAAACAGTACATTTGCAGTACAATTCGATTGTTGGCGGCAACCATGTCAAAGTACCTGCATGAAAACAATCGAAGGGCAGTCCCACGTTGTACTGCTGATGATGTGCAACGTACCAAAGTGCACGGCAGCATATTAGGGTACAAAAATGCCCACCATGTATTGTAGGGCTGTTGTCCTGTCTTACCTCACAATTGTTGGCACAGTCAAGTACAAATACAATACAGTGGATACAGATACGGAGTACCATCCGTACCAACACCGCACAGCACAGCACTACAACTCTGATGGGCGTCACAGTGCGTTGGATGACTTGCTAACCTTTGCAAGGTTGCTGGCACATCAAGATGCAACACAGACACACAAAGAGGCCGTTCCACCAGCATTAGGCCTTTCACAGCCTCAAAGCAACAGATGCATTTCCAGCTGGGCTTCCATAGCCTCAGCGTAACAAACAACCATGCAATACACTCACTTGTCTACCGTGCAGAACACGATCGTGACCACAGGCATGGGTGTTGCTGCCAGCACATTCTCGTCGTGTGTGAGGGGCACTAGGCCGGCAGCAGGGGCGTCAAAGTAGCCGGGTGTCTCCTGCCGCAAGCTGTCCAGGCGGGAGAAGAAGCGGGCCCGGTCCTCCAGCCCACACGGCATGACCTGCGGGGCAGCACAGTGCAGTTTGATCCAGTACAGCACAGTGCAGTCACAAGCAGATGAGTAAGGCACAGTACATGAAGCTTCGACAGCAAAAACAAACCAAATCTTCCAGCCCACACGGCATGAACTGCAGGGCAGCACAGTGCAGTGCAGTGCAGTGCAGAGCAGTGCAGGGGAGTACAGTGCAAGACAGTGCAGTGAAGAAGAGGTGAGCAAGGCAAAGTACATGGAGATGTTGACGATAGAAGTAACCCAGCGACAGCATGTGACAATGTGTCCACCGCCACTCCATAAATGCACACATCCCCATTGGGGCGGCATGACCTCGGCCTGCTCACCAAACGCCCAACACCAAACCCTGATACATGTATCCTATGCTGTGCTCTTCGAAAGATGCACCCTAGCATCTCACAACACAGCCCTGCCATTGCTATCCCACCCCCACCCCCTCTCCTTCCCCGAGTCCCTGCCCACACCCTACACACCTGTGTGAGGTTGACCTTCTGCACCAGCCCACTGAGCTGATGCACCCCCATATCAATCACCATCACGCCATACATCAAGCTGCCGCGCCGCCGCCTCCCAGATGCAACACAATTTTGGGCAGGTCCGCATACCTGGTGACGCCGGTCTGCCTTTGGGCACTCTTCCTTCTCTGCCCCAGCCCATGCGACACCCCCCCCCCCCCCCCCCGAGTCCCTGCCCACACCCCTACACACCTGTGTGAGGTTGACCTTCTGCACCAGCCCACTGAGCTGATGCACCCCCATATCAATCACCATCACGCCATACATCAAGCTGCTGCGCCGCCGCCTCCCAGCCGTGTTCCCACGCCCAGACGGGTCCGCATACCCGCTGCCGGTGCCCCCCCCCTGCTTCCGCGCACTTTTCCGCCGCTGCCCCAGCCCATGCACCGCACTGCGCCACACGCCATCCAATCCCAGACCGCTGAAACGCCTCCTGACCGACTGACCCCCCTGCCGGCCCTCCTGCTGCTCCTCTTCCTCCGTCTGCCGAGAAGATTCCTCCTCATTCCCCCCATGCTGCTGCCGCTGATAGCACCCGCGTCGCCGCTGCCGCCGCTGCTGCTATCCATCTCACCCCCACCAGCGCCGCCGCCGCCGCCCCCCTGCTGCTGCTGCATGCTGGGGGTCGCTGCACCGCCCCACTGCGTCCTCCACGCCCACAGGGACGCCAGCGGCGAGGAGCGCTTGATGCTCCTAGCGGCGGGCTGTCCCCCACTCTGATTGATTTCCAAGGCACCCGCCCTGTTGCTGTTGTTGGCGGCGGTGTAGGTTCCTCGGCCCGAGCCCGGGGGTGTTCTTGCCCGGCCTGTGGAAACCCCCGCTGCTGTGGGAGCGACGAGTGGCTCGACTTGGGAGACGTCCGCTTCCTCTGCGGTACAGCTGCCGCTGGTGGCGATGGTGCTGCTGCAGCTGCTGGTGCTGCGACCGGTGGCCTCTGCAACAGGCCCTGGTGGGCTGAGGACAAACCCTGCTGCTGATGGCACAGCTTGGGGGGTGACGAGCCAAAGCCGGCACCTTGGCGCCTGCAGCACACAAGCACACACACAAGCTCAAGATGTGCTGTATGTGCGCTTATCGGGGTATACAGTGTGCTTGATGTTCGAGTGAAGTGGGGAGTGGAGACAGGCTACTGCGTGATTCACCTAGCTGAGCAAGACAGACAATGCTGCTGGCAAGCCCTGGAGAGTGACAGATCCAACCCCAACCCTGTACTTGTCAGCTGATGTACAGGTGGAGAATCGCAGGGATGATGTCGCTGATGCTTCCCATGCAAGACTCTCATAATCAGGCAGTAGGGGTTGATTGTATTAAACATGATCAGTTGGACAACCCAACACCCCATCCTCCTGACACCCCTTTCCGCTGCCCGCTCCCCCTCGGCGTCCATCACAGGCTTTCAATGTCTCCCAAGCCCAACTTACCCTCGCTGCGCTTTGGGCAATCGCGGTTCGCTCCTGTAGAGCCCAGTCTCCACATCTCCCCGCTCGCCACCACTCAACCGCCCCTCCCCCAACGGCCCGCCAGCAGGACCACCAACTCGGTTCCCAACTCCCACCCCCGCGCTGTATGCTGATGGTCCGGGTATGCCGCTGTTGCCGTTGCTGGGGACAGCCCTGCCACTGTTGCTGTTGTTGTTGCTGTTGTTGGTGGGTCCCCCAACAGGGCCGTTCATGCTGGTGTCTCGTGCCTTGATGGGGAAGGCTGTAGCGAGAGACCTGCGCAGGAGCAGCAGCATACAGCAGGAGCAATCAGCAGGTGCATCAGACCCTTGGCCTATCGCACAGCGCTCATGCAATGTTGCTACACTACGGATGCCTTGATGGATGCGCTTGGCGCCAGGTGTCTACCAAACACATTGTCCCCCCCCCACCCCACCCCACCCCACCCCACCCACCCCACCACACCACACAACCCCGGCCGGAGCTGCACAAGACATCCCTTATTGCCCCCTCTGAAACTGGCAAGGCATCCCTTCCTCCCCCCCCTCCCACACACACGCATCTTGATGATACCCTAGACCCTCATGCCGGCCCATTTCACCCACCCAAAAGAGCATTGCCTCACGATTTGCCAGGCGGCTGACGTTGCCCCTGCCATTTCCCGCCCCCACCGCCAGCCCGCTGAGGAAATCGAGGCTGGCGCGCGAAATGAGCGAAGACTCGTGCATGCCCTCCAAAGCTCTTTCCCACCCTTGCAATGCTGCTGAGCATGGCAGGCGCATTATACATCCGGGCGAAGCCATACTCCCCCATGCAAGTTGGTCCGCCCACTACCCCCCCCCCCCCAAAAGGCAGCATCTCCTCTCAATGTTTTCCAGGCGGCTGCCGTTGCCCCTGCCATTCCCCGCCCCCACCGCCAGCCCACTGACGAAATCGATGCTGGCGCGCGGCATCAGCGAAGACTCCCGCATGCCCTCCTGCCCCCCCCCCCCTCCTTGCGCGGCGCATTGCTGCTGAGCGTGGCGGACGCATTGTACATCTGGGCCAGTCCCTCATCCCTCGTGCCCCCCCCCCCCCCCCCCTCACCGTTTGCCAGTCGGTTGACGTTGTTCCTACCATTCGCCCCCACAGCCAGCCCGCTGAAGAAATCAATGCTGGCGCGCGGCATCAGCGAAGACTCCCGCATGCCCTCCTCAAGGCCCCCGCCCTTTGCTTGCACGCTGCTCAGCAGGGCGGGCGTTTTGTACACCTGGGGGAGTCCCTGCTCCCCCCCCCCCCCCCCCCCCCGCGACCCCCCAACCCAGACGTAAGACCGCCTCACCGTTTGCCAACCGGTTGACGTTGTTCCTGCCGTTCGCCCCAACAGCCAGCCCGCTGAAGAAATCAATGCTGGCGCGCGGCATCAGCGACGACTCCCGCATACCCTCCTCAGGGCCCCCCGCGCGCGCATTGCTGCTGAGCGTTGCGGGCGCATTGTACATCTGGGCAAGGTCCGCAGCGTTACGGCCCGAGCTGTGCTGCATCAGCTTCTGTGTGGCTTCAAGGACAACTGCTCCCAGCTCTGGAAGCCGAGCATTGATGCCTTTGAAGGTGTCGGAGTCGACCATGACCTACAGCGACAGCAGCAGTCGCGGCAGCGGGGGCGGCAGCAGTGGTGGTAGCAACGGCAGCAGCGGCACCGTCAGTCTCAGCACCAATAGCAGGATATGACTAGGTTCGAGGACGACTGCACCCAGCTCTGGCAGCCGCGCATTGATGCCTTTAAAGGTGTCAGAGTCAACCATCACCTGCAGCAACAGCAGCAGTGGCGGCAGCGGGGGCGGCAGCGGGTGCGGCAGCAGTGGCAGCAGCAGTGACGGCAGCAACGGCAGCAGCGGCACCGTCAGTCTCAGCAACAATAGCAGGATATGACTAGGTGCGAGGACGACTGCTCCCAGCTCTGGCAGCCGGGCATTTATGCTTTTGAAGGTGTCCGAGTCGACCATCACCTGCAGCAAAGCAGCAAAAGCGGCAGCGGGGGTGGCAGCGGTGGCAGCAGCAGTGGCGGCAGCAGTGCCGGTAGCAACGGCAGCAGCAGTGGCAGCAGCAACGGCAGCAGCAGTGACACCGTCAGTCTCAGCAACAATAGCAGGATATGACTAGGTGCGAGGACGACCGCACCCAGCTCTGGCAGCCGGGCGTTGATGCCTTTGAAGGTGTCGCAGTCGACCATCACCTGCAGCAAAGCAGCAGCAGCGGCAGCGGGCGCGGCAGCGGTGGCAGCAGCAACGGCGGCAGCAGTGGTGGTAGCAACAGCAGCAGCAGCGGCACCGTCAGCCTCAGGAACAGCAGCAGGAACACGACCAGGTACACCAGTCAGAGAGACAGCACATGAGGTCCCCGGCACTCGGCAGTCAGGAATTATGATGTGGTGAGGCAGCTGGGCATTGATGCCTTTGAAGGTGTCAGAGTCAACCATCACCTACAACAGGTACAGCAACAGCAGCGGTAGCAGGGGCAACACCAGGTACATGACTTCACATGACATCAAAAGATGTCCCCAGGACTCGGCGCTTGGTGATGATGATGTCGTTGAGGCAAGGCAAGGTGGGCAGGCAAGTGAGAACTCAACCCTGGCGATACTTGCACTCTTCAAGCCCAAGGCTTGCTGGCTGGAGTATGGGTAGGACGCTCGTGTGAAACCACAGCACAGCCCCAAAAGCAAAGTCTGCATGACTCCTTGACGACAGAAGCACCCCCGCAGACAAACACGCTGCACCTTGCATCACAAGATTTTAGACGCAGCACCCACCTGGCCGCCTTGAGGCGCCTCGCCCACACCTTGGACCTTCCGCAGCACCCCCCCCCCCCCACACACACACACACGTACTCCCAGCCCCCAATCTGCATGGCTGCTTGCGCACAGCTACTGCTTGCAGAGCGTGTAAAACAGCTGCTTGCTCACTCCTACTGCATACAGAGAGTGCGTAAGAAGACGCAGCACCCACCTGGCCGCCTTGAGGCGCCTCGCCCACAGCTTGGACATTCTGCAGCACCTCCCCCACGTACTCCGCCCCCAAAACCTATTCCTCCCCCCAAACCCGTACGGCTGCTTGCTCACTGCCATTGCTCTCAGACAGTGTGAATATCTGCTTGCTCACTCCTACTGCTTGCAGAGAGTGCGTAAGAACATGCTCATCTGCTTCAAACCGCCATATAAAATTCAGGCCCTGCGAGCAAAACCCACCTGGCCGCCTTGAGGCGTCTCGCCCACAGCTTGGACCTTCCGCAGCACCTCCCCCACATACTCCGCCCGCTGTGTCACGCTGTGCATGCGCACAGCGTCGATGCCGCCTGTTGCAACGCTCATGCGCACCCGCAGGCCGCGAAACAGCACGTCACGCCCCACCACCTGCACAGGGGGGAACATACATCGACCAACGCAGCGGCCATTGAGTGAGGAGACGCCAAAGCAAGCTGCCATGCCGTCTGCAAACATCAGCGGCATCATAGCTGCAGCGCGCGGACGGCGTGGTAAATGAGAGAAGTGAGGCAGATGAGGCTAACCTGCACATGGAGAGACGAACAGCGGACAGACCGTCACAGTTGAGTGAGGAGAACCGTCACATTTGAGTGAGGAGGGCGTATTACATGACAGGGACCGCAACCACCGTACGCCAGGAACACAACAACAGCAGCAACATGATCGCAATCGGCAAAGGTCAACAAAGGCAGCCAACAGAAACAGTATGTAGCAGGATCGTGGATGGGTCATAGAGGTGTTCATACACTGCCTTGGTCTGGCCTGACTGTTTTTGATGCCGCCAACTGTTGGCGACGCCTGGTGACATACACCACACCCAAAGCCCCATACCCCAAAGCGCGGCCGCACAGCGACTTTGCCCCCTGTCTGCTTTCACAGACCATGCCGGCACACACTTTGCATGAAAAGAATATGCAGGCACACAGTTTGCACGAAAGGAAAGGCACCAGATAGATCACAATCCATTCACGCACCTGCGAGCCGTTGATGAGTGTGCACTCCGCAGCCATCCGGTCCTCAAACTCGCCCTCGCTGTCAGTGTCTTCGTCATCGTACGTGCCCCCCTGGCCGTTGAGCGCCCCGCCTTCGTGCTCCGTGTTGTCCACGAGAGGGGCAGGGGGCAGGGCATCCCCATTCATGAGGCCCTCGTCCGCTGCTGTGGTGTCCACCTTGCTGATATCTGCGCCTGCTGCTGCATTGGCTTCCAGACCTGCAAAGACAGCACAGCACAGCACAGCACAGCACAGCACAGCACAGCACAGCAGAGCATAGCGCTGCAATGTTAGGAGGTGACGGTACCCGTCCAAGGCTTACACAGCCGTGTCGTTGGCTGTTGTGTGCGACTGCTGCTGATGCGTGTGCGCCTGCCAGCGCTCCGCCCACCTATCCAACCATCCACCGTGTGACCTTGCAGTCAACACCCACCCAACTATCATTTCGAATCCGCCTCCCACACACAAGCATCGCGCCACACCCCACACTCTGTTCCCCCTGCTGCTGGCGACCCCAGTCCTCCAAGAGCATTGGCACTGGGCGCGTCGGGCCCATGGGCCTCTGTTGTTGGCTGCCGCATGCGACCGCTGCATGTGCGCCTGCCAACGCTCCACCCACCCACCATGTGACGTTTCTGTTAACACGCACCCACCCACCCACCCACCCACCCACCCACCCACTGGTTTGGACTCCCTCCTTTCCAACCCCATCCCCCACGAACGCCCCGCCACACCCTCACCTGTCCCCCCTGCTGCTGGCGACCCCAGTCCTCCAAGAGCATTTGCACTGGGACCGTCAGGCCCGGTGGGGCTGCGTTGTTGGATGGTAGCAGCATGTGACCGCTGCATGTGTGCCTGCCAACGCTCCACCCAGCCACCCACCATGTGGCCTTACTGTGAACACGCACACCCCCCACACACTGATTAGACCCCCCCCCCCCCCCCCCCCCCCCCCCTTTTGCGACCCGATCCCCCCACAAACGCCCCACCACACCCCACACCCTCACCTGTCCCCCCAGCTGCTGGCGACCCCATCCTCCAAGAGCATTAGCACTGGGACCATCAGGCCCGGTGGGGCCGCGGTTGTTGGCTGCAGCATGTGACCGCTGCATGTGCGACTGCCATCGCTCCTGCCTCCTCCGCCGCTTGGAGTCCAGGGTGGCGGCGGTGTCCAGGCAGGTTGACTTATGCAGCAGCAGCGCCTCTGGCCACTCAGCATCTGAGTGACAAATAGACAGGTCAAGAGCCATTGTGTCAGCACACACACCACGCGAGATGAACCCAGGACCTGAGCCAGGATGTGCATGCAGAGCGTGGATCAGCGGCTGTTTCGAGACCGGCGGTTGATCAAATGTCAACCAGGCACGGTCAACATACAGTCGAGTGTGATGCAACACGAAACTGCGCATGCTGCGCCCTCATGCGCAAGCGCAATCCCAAGAAGGTAGCCTGTCCACTCACAATGTAGCGCCAGCTGCACACATAGGCACCACACCTATGTGGAAGTACCGCCCAGCAGTAAGTTGACACGTGTGACCCCCCCCCCCTTCCCCCGATGCCCCCCCCCTCCCCCCCCCCCCCCCCCCACAAACACACACACTGATGCCCCCCCCCCCCCCCCCCCCCCACACACACACTGATGCCGCCCCCCCCCCCCCCACCACACACACACACAACGTCTTCACTGCTACCCTGCTGCGATGCTTCTCCTGCTTTCAAGCTACAGCCTTCACGCCTCCCATCCCCAGTGCAAAAAGCCCTACCATTAGCAAGCGTCTCCGTGGTTGCTAGCCTGGCTACGGGTCCCTCTGCTGCACAATTCATTTCAAGCGTCCCTCGTCAAGTGGCTGCTAGCCTGTCTACAAGTGTCCCTCTACGCAAGCGTCCCACTCAGGCCCTCATTTGGCCCTGTGAAGTCTACACGGCTTTACTCACGTGGGCGCACGCAAGCGCGGGTAATTTCTAGAGGGACAAGGGACAAAGGGATTAGGCCAGCTGTACATGTACTAGGGAGGGTAGTGGCCCCTCCAGCAGTCTCGGTCTCAATTCACAGAGTCATACAGTCAATACAGCAGCAGCATTTCAGACCACTGCAGCAATCGGTGGTCCCCTGGACCGGAGGGAGATGACAGGAGCTGCACCGACATCAGACAAGTATCAGGTGAAACGTTTCCATTATAATATAACTGTTTACTCCTATGTGCGTGCCGGAACGCACTTTGTAAGCCTGACGTAATGGTTTAACCATCCTTGTGGGACTATGGTTGATATGCTTCATAGAACTGCTTGCATGTGACTGATATGTTGCCTACATGCTAGTTACATCTGTATTCACTCTGCTTAACACACTGTGCCCCCCCCCCCACACACACACACACACTGATGCCCCCCCCCCCCCCCCCCCACACACACACACACTCCGACCCCCCCCCTAGACACTCACAGTGTAACGCCAGCTGCACGCACAGGCACCATGCCACAGCGTCAAAGGGCTCGTGGAAGGCCACGAGAAAGGCATCCCCCTCCGTTGACACCTCGTAGCCATAGAACTGCACACCAACATCACACAGCACGGCACAGCACAGCACATCAAGACGGACATTTGTGGTACCACATGTGCCGCAGTGTAAGACTTCAATGCCACCATATCCAAATCACTGTTGATATTAAAAAAGCTTACCACCAACATGGCAGTAAATGTCACACGCCAACGTCACAGCGTGTTCAAAACATGATTGCTGCAGGACCCTCCTGATAATCTAGCACACTAGCACATTGGCAAGAACAGGGTGATGCATATTACTATACTGTAGCACAATCAGCATCGCACAAAAAAGGATGCATACAGTTGCAGATCAGCGCAAACAAGGGTCTGTGTCACACCTGTGTCATGTACTGCCTGAGCACCCTGTCATGTAGCTTAAATGCCTCACTGGCCAGCTGGCTGTCCCACTCCCACAACTCAGTGGAGCCCTGCACAGCACAGCACAGCACAGCACAGGATGCAGCGCACAGCGCATGCATGCATATTTGACTATTTTACAGGTTTGCTATGTGCGAGCTGGCTGTCCACTCCCACAACTCAGTAGAGCCCTGCACAACGCACCACAGCACAGCACACAGAACACAGAACACAAAAGCTTTTCCTCGGGGTGCCGACAGTCCACTGTGGTTTGCCCCTGGACGTGTTACTTCAGTGGTGCAAACCAGACGCACCCAAACGAGGACCTTCTGCATGGTGCCAGCATTGTTTCGTCTGCATCTGTAGAGTAGGTTGTTCTGTGTAACCCTCCACACGCGCACGCACATGCATGCACATCCTTGGATGGTTGATGCATTGGCTGGATGCACTCCCTGTGTCTACACACCCAAACCATCCCCCTGTCTACACACCTGCACGTCTGTCAGCACCAGTTTCACCTCCCTGGCTGCCTCACAGAGTGACAAACAACAACAGCCACCACCCATCCCAACCACACCCTGCCCACTCCCACCTCCTGCACCAAATAGATTCAAACGCTTTGCCATCAAATACCCTGCCTGTCACAGCACATACAGCTCAAGTACACTTTCAAACGTCTTACGCACCTGCACGTCTGTCAGCACCATGTCACCTCCTTGGCCGTTTCACCAGGTGGCAGCCGCTTGCCACTCTCAGCCCCACCCAGCATGCGCAGCGGGCTGCTGCTGGCATCTTGCTGCCTGCGGTGCAGACGGAAAACCCATGGCAGCAGAACAAACATCACCCCTGAGCACTAAGCACTACGGGTGATTTAGGGTTTGGTTCAGAAATGTGACGCCCCTCGTTACGTCCACACACCGCCAAGCATTTTGAAAACAGCTGCCCTGTGACAGTTGTTGGCTCACCGATGCCCCTGCGGCCCCCGCAACGCAAGGCTGCTACCACACACACAGCATACATGTGCATGCATGCAGTCTCTCTGTTGACACACCAGCGCCACCAGAGCCAGCAGCAGCGCTGCAAGCAGGGGACCCAGCACATGGCTGACCCCCCCCCCCCCCCCCCCCCCCCCCCCCCCGTCGCATAGCAAATGGCTGCTGCTGCACACTTACCCCCCACCCCCCACCCCCACCCCCGGGCAATGTATTAGCTGCCCTGATTTGTGCCACAGGTGCCCTGCGCCAGTTGTTTACTTACCGATGCCTCTACAGCCTCCACAGCGCCATGCTGCCACCACACACACCAGCGCCACCAGGGCCAGCAGCAGCGCCGCAAGCAGGGGGCCGAGCACGTGACTGAGCGGCGGGTTGGAACCCTGGAGACACGCGCAGTGCAACCAGACAGCAAGTAGGCAGGCAGCAGGCAGGCAGGCAGGGTGTGATCAGAGCAGAGTCTTACAGTTGATACAAGGGTGTGGGGAATGCAACCATGCGCAATGCCCACCAACACTCTGCAGCTGCACGGAAGAAGCACCCGCCCCCGCGAGGAGCTGCTTCACATCAGCCTGGCTTACCCAGTGGGCCATGTTGTTGAAATGCGGCATGCGTGTCCAGTCACTCTCACAGCACATACTCTCAGAACGCACCTCTGTCAAGCCCACTCCCCACACCATGTCAAGCCCCACCCCCAAACCCAAACCTTGTCAAGCTCTGACCTGACCCTCACCTGACTATCAATGCAGCGCAGGTTGGTAGCCGTAAGAGCTGGGGTCCGGCAACACTTCAGCTGAGGGGTATGATGCGCACCAGGACACCAGCTGCTGGACCCCCCCCCCCCCCCCCCCCCCCCGGCGCATCCCCCCCCCCCCCCCGCCCATACCCGCATCAACACCCCCCCCCCCCCCCCTGCCGCACCCTCACCCCCACCCCACCCCCTGCCCTCACCTGGCTATCAACGCAGCGCAGGCTGGTGACAACACCCCCTTGCGTGGTGGTTGCCGCCTTGAACCCCGCCCCACAGCTGCACCCCTGGTAGCCGTAACTGCTGGGGTCCAGCCACACTTCCGCAGAGGGTATGATGCGCACCAGGACACCAGCTGCTAGCACCCATCCCCCTGCCAAAAAGCCCCCCCCCCTGCCGCGCCTTGAGCCCCACCCCACACCAACCCTCACCTGGCTATCCACACAGCGCAGGTTGGTGACAACACCCCCCTGCGTGGTGGTTGCCGCCTTGAACCCCGCCCCACAGCTGCACCCCTGATAGCCGTAGCTGCTGGGGTCCAGCTGAACCTCTGCAGAGGGGTAAGCCGCCAGCACCAGCTGCTGGCACAGCAGCACACCTGGGCTGTCACTGACTTCAACAGACCTCGCCGGGGCAGAACTGCATGCACAACACAAGCAACAGAGTTGTAGCAGCATTTGAAAGGCATGCAACAGACGTGTACCAGGTCTGAAGCCACATGAGGTGACACAGGGAGTGAGGGTGTAATGCTGGCGTGCGCCGTGGCATAAGAAGCGTGACAGCTTGATCTTTCTGTCACGACTGTATGTTGCTGCTTGGGAAGGTGGACGACAGCACCTTCCCACTTGCTGTGCTCTCTACTGCCCTGTTGACGCCCCCTGCTGCTGCTGCTTGAACCTCATGTGTTGGTTATATCCTCTTCCTCTGCTGCATGGGTACCATGTGGTGCTGGTCTGGTGGGCTATAGAGTGCCACCTCCTTATGCATCCATGGCCCTCTGCTGCTGCAGCGTCTGCTTGCTTGCCGCATGCTCCCGCGCTGATGCACATTCATACCCCCTGCCTGCCTTGGCTGGGTATCACCTCCTGCCATCTGCTGCACAGTTGTCACGGCCTGCTGCTATGATAATGATAATGATAAGGCTATCTGCTGCCATACGGCCCATGTAACACGGGCAACCTCTGCTGCTGCCTCCCCTTACTGCTGCTGCTGCTGCTGCATGGCCCTTGCCGGTGCTGCATGCCCTTTGCTGCTGCTGCTGCTGCTGCTGCTGCTGCTGCTGCTGCTGCATGGCGCTTGTCGATGCTGCTGCTGCATGTCCCGCGCTGCTGCTGCAACGGACTGTCTTGTTGCTCACCTGTCCAACAGCAGCTCTGCAGGAAGGTATCCCCCTGTGCCGCTGAACTGGTTCCCGCTCAAATCAGCCTGGCGCAGTCCTGACAGCCCCGACAGGCTGCAGCAGCAAGCAGAACGGCAGCGGAGGGGAGGCGGCAGGGACGCGGCAGCGAGCGCAAGCGGATGGGGAGATGCAGAGCGGCATGTCATGATGCTGGCTTGTTGCGCCCGCCGATCGTATTGGTGCAACAAGTGGCGTGCGCGCGCGCGCGGGGGGGGGGGGGGGGGGGGGGGGGGGGGGGGGGGGGGGGGGGGGGGGGGTGGCGTGTCTGCAGGTGCACATTGCATGGCATGTACATGTGTACTACTGCTAAAAGCAGGCAGAGTACAGGCACGCAGCCACGCAGGCCTGCTGCTCATTCCACCGTGCGGGGGGTCATGCCATATCAGGCACCTGGCTTGCTGGGGTCTGCTGCTTATCATGCTTGCATTCAAAAAACATATAGCCCCCCCTCCCCATCCCCCCATCCCCCTGTCTGTCCGCCCGTCCGTCCGTCCGTCAACTACCCCACCCCCCCACCCCCCCCCCCCCCCAATCACCAGCAGCGGGTGTGCGCACGCACCCCACAGCCGTCCGGCAGACCACGTACCTGTCCACGCTAGCATTAACTGGCCCAGACAGCCTGTTCCCGCCCAACAGCAGCTCCCGCACAACTTCATTGCTGGGGCCAGACGCCGGCAGCGCGCCGCTAAGGCTGTTGTTCCCAAGGTCCAGCACGAGGGTGGGCAAAGTTAGCCAGCTGGCTGGGATGCTGCCACTGAAGCTGTTGCTGTGCAGCGAGACCTGAGACATGCGGCTGCTGCCTGCAAGCGGACAACAACAGAAACCAAAACAATCAGTAGGAGAGGGATAACGGAGAGAGGAGAACAGTGGAAAGAACATGCATGCAACCAGTTGATCAGTGCCTTCTTGCTCGCATGTCAGCTGCTGTGGTGTGGTGTGGTAGTCAGCATAAACACCCTGCATGACTTGGACGCCCTTGCACCAACTGCAACCAGCTACAATTGGACAGCGCAACCTAGCAGCGCAACCTAGCACCACAACCTGACGCAAGTACCAAACGCACACATGCATGCCCTCACCCAACCAGAGTCAGCTCAGAACCGTCCCTGATAACCGTTGACTGCCGTGACACCCTGGGATGCGCTGATCACATACACCCACTGTTTCACTACTGCACCATGCACACCATCACATCACCGTGCACGTGATATTTTCAGCCACTCACATGCCCATGCGCTGTCCACACCCTGACCCAGTCAACTGCGGCAGCATCCCTGCCTACTGTTGACACCCTGGCATATGCTGAGCGCAGACTACTACTACTCCACTACTGCGGCATAAACACCATCACAATACTATTGCCAAGCATTCTATAAAAGTGCAGATGACAAAGCCCCACACTTGAACCTTACCCCGACCACACACTCTCCTCACCTAACCCAGTCAGCTCCGGCAACGGCCCAGACAGCTGGTTCTCCTGCAGGTTCAGCACCTGCAGCTGCGGCAACTGCAGGAGAGATCCGTCAAGCCCCCCAGTCAGCCTGTTGCTGTCCAGCAGCAGCCACTGCAGCTTCGACAGGTCGCTGAGGCTGCCTGGCAGGGACCCACTGAAGCTGTTGCCTGCTGCACTCAACTGCGTCAGGTTAGTCATAGATCCTAGCGTGCTCGGCAGCTGCCCTGACAGCTTGTTGCTGTCGATATACAGACGCTGCAGCTGCGTGAGATCGTTTATCCTGCTGGGAAGGGGCCCAGAGAGCTGGTTGCTGCGCAGGTTCAGATGCACCAAGGTTGCTGCCAGTCCTTCCAGCGCTGCTGTGGGCCACCCGCCTGCCAGGTTGTTGGCAGCCAAGTCGAGTCCTGCAACAGACCCTGCCTCTGGGCATGCCAGGGTGCTGCCCTGCATGACGTTGTCACTGCTGCAGCAGCGCACGCCCTCCCATGAACAGTAGGCTGCCGTGGGCTGGGTCCAACCCTGCTGTTTGGACCACTGAGGGCCATTCAGATCGCTGTAAAGCTGCTGTAGGGATGTCTTTTGTGCTGCTTGGCAGCTGCTGTCGCAAACTGCTGCTGCATGCGGCACCAGCCCCAGCAGCAGGCAAAGCCAGAGTATGACCATCAAACTCTGAACAGCACATGGCATCAGCCCATCACGCAAAGGCGCTGTTAACTACTCCCAAACTGATAGCATCGTGATGTTACGGCTTGCAATCAAAGAACTGCTGAGAGAGCAAAAGCGAAGCTTGCTCGCCCAAGTTGTCGGGATATGAAGTGCCGAAGTTTTGGTTGCTGTATCCACTCTCTGTGATATCACAATGAACAAAATGCATGATTGGAAATGATTAGGGGGCTGAACGCCTGAACCCGTCCAAGACCGAGGCTAGTTCTGCTTGAGCAAGGCTTGTTGGCAGGCAGAGCATGATGGAAGTATTACTCAATCGCTTGATGCGCGCTTGGTCGGCTGCACCTGCTGTCTAGTGATCTGGTCTCCCTTGGACTCACTGAATCCCCCTGATTCTGCTGGGCCAGGCAGCTGGCAAACGTACAATTAACTTGTCTTGCAGGCCCTCCAGTAAAATAATGCTCTGATGGGCCAGACACCCACGACCCAGCACACTCCAAACGATTGCCAGCATAGCATGCTGGAACCATCATGCCCTGCCACAAGCACAAACCTCGTCCAGTGAAGCCAAAGGCAAAGATACAACAAAGTAAAAATCCTGCAAACTGCGGACAACCACACTCAGCTTCAGTCAGCATCCAACAGCCCACAGCAGCTGCTGCCGTTTCAGCAGAAACAACGGCTATGATGCCTATCAAGGACCACGGCTTCAACAGAAGCGCAGCAGGCACAGCATCCGATATGCGCACACTGTCCCAGCAGCAACTCGATGGCTGCAGGGCATCTGCTGCTTCTCAATCCTGCTGCTGTTGCTGGTGCTGCAAGCTGCAACAGCTGCAACGGTGTCAGTACGGGGAGTAACCACGCCCCCGGCCACGCCCTCGCGGCGCGTACCTGCAGCAGCAAACAAACACAAGACAAAAAGCAACAAACACAAGCACTCTTGTAAGTGTGGACAGCAACGATGAAAAGGGTGGCGAGAATTGTGATAACTCATCCACCACACATGTAAAACCTTTGGCTGTAGCCCGGCTACCCGGCCCGGCAGGCTGCCGCTACACAGGCAACTTGTAGAGGCACACCATCATGCAGTAGAGACACACATATGTACATGCATGTCAGATGCCAGTGCTGCCACCTTACACCCGCAACTGCCGCTGCCTGCGTTCTGACCACACTGCTGCTGTTTGAACTCCAGTGAGTCGACAAAACCAGGTGGGAATGCTGTGCGTAGTAGCTGCATGGCTGCACCACACATACCTCCGTAACCATGATAGCCGCCGTACCCATGGTAGCCTCTGCCCGGGGTGCTCCGTAGTAACCACCACGCCCGTAATAGCCGCCACGCCCGCGCCCGCGCCCCCGCTTCAAACCCGGGACGTTCGTGCGTTTGCGCATCACCTACATAGACAACCAACACGGAGCAGCAGCAACGCACAGCAGCAAGTGCACGAGAAACCTCCTTTAGCTTTGACTGCAAACCCCAAACGACATCTGGCGTTGTGAACTTATGTAATGCTCGCACCCAGCCAATGATGAGCTGTAGCAAGAATGCCTGCTGCTTACCCGCAGCCCCTGCTCCTAAATTCCCCCCATACAAGAAGATCCACAGTGTTTGCACATGCAATGTTCCGCTGTCAGAACTTCCCCACCCATGCAGAGGGGTCACAGTGACTGCACATGCCATGTTCTGGCTGTCAGACCCCCCACTCATGCAAGGAGATGACAATGTTGCACACGCCCTCTTCTGGCTGCCAAACCGTAGCTGTGCCGCGTGCCTCCCCACCCCCACCCCACCCATGCAGAGAGGTGAAGCTAAATGCATGTGCAGCGTGCTGGCTGTCACCCCCACCCCACCCACCCATGGCAGAATCCATGCTGATTGAAAGAAAGGAGCTGGCTGTAAAAAACATAGCAGTCCTAGATCCTAGATCCTAGATGTTGGAAATCCCACTACAATAGTTTGGTTTTGAAACCACAGAGCAGCATCTGTGGGGTGGTCTGCAGCAGCCATTTCAGCGCTGCTGCTTCGTATGCCTTTGTATGCCTGCGTTGTGGCCGTAACTGGCACAGGCTATCTAGTGTCCTAGGTCACTGGTCGCCTGGTGGTGTCTTGCTTGTCTTGCACCAGGGTCGATTTGCTGCTGGCAGCTTGCTGCATGGGCAATGAACCTGGCCGGAAACACGTGTAATGATGATGAGTCCTAAATGCCTGCCCCCCCCCCCCCCCACCCGCCTTGATGGGCCTGCCCCGCAGGTCTGTGTTATCCAACATGATGGCATTGTCCACTGCATCCGCCTCCATGAACTCTACATACGCATACCCCTGCAGCAGCACAGCACAGCACAGCACAGCACATATTGGTTCACAACACCACTGTATTGCGGTGAATGGGACAATAGCCTCATACTGTAGTACCTCGAGTGACCTGGATGCCACAAGCCACACTCATCAGCAGGGGCCCAAGTCCCACAGAGACGAACCCTTTCCCACGCCACAACTGAAGGGGGGAAGGGGGGGGGGGGCAAGGGAGAAAGGAGGAAGGGGCCAACAGGGAGGCAGGGAGCTGGGGCTAGGCGGAAGACATAAGAGAGAGAGGCACAGTGTGAAGGGGCCAGCGGAGGGGGAGAGGCAGGAGAGTGCTCACCTTGGGCGTGCCAAATTTGTCTGCTAGTATCGTCACCCGGTTGACTGTGCCGCACGTGGCAAACAGCTGCTGCAGCTCCTCCGGCGTCGTGCCAAAGTCAACGTTGTTGACAAACACTGACCGCGCGTGCTTCCTCTTTTGCATGCTCGGCAGCTGCTTCATCATCCATACCCTCTGCTGCTGCTCCCCCCTGCACAGGAACAGCAAGGACGACATGCGGTCAGCACTCCTTGATAAAGCGCAGGCTTCTGATGGGATTTCACGACTGATTTGTAACTCGACACCAGCAGCTTTCAGGAGCTGTGCACTGCAGGCTGATGCACCAGCACGATGGCACATTGCTGTTGTGGGTGACCTTGGGCTGTGCTGGGCTGCTTTCATAGCAAGGCTGGTTGCAGACGTAAGCTGGTGTGCCTGACGAGGTGCTGACCTGTGTGTTGCGAAGCTTTGCTGCTTCCTCTTCAAGCTCTTTGAGCTTCTGCTTCATGGCCTCCAACTCCTGCAGCAGGACACAGACAGAGTGCATGAACTGAATGCTGTGCACATGCTCCAGCTTGCATAGTACAGTATGCAGACAGTATGCAGATGCAGTTGTACACCAGAAGAAAAACTAAGTATCGGTGCGGAAGGTTCTCTCGCGGACACTCACGTCGATGCCTTCTGCTGCACCGTCCTCTGCACCCATGGTGTCCATGCCCTCATCCAGACCCTCGAAGTCTGCATCATTTACTTGCTGCTCCTCCTCCGCCATGTGTGCTGCTGCTGCTGGGTTGGTTGGGGCAGGTAGGGGTGGTGCTGCTGCTGCTATTTGCTGTCAGGGCAAATGTTCTGTCCTTGGAGGATGTATGTGACTGTTTTGACGTTGATAAGTCGTGAGAAATCAAAGCACTCCTGCACAGTCGGTGTGCTCTCCTGCGCTGACAGGTGGAGCTCCCACTTTGGGACATGTTATCACGTCACCCTTGGTTGTGTTTGAAGATGGCGGAGAAGGGGGGGGGGGGGGGGGGGGGGGGGGGGGGTCCAGGGCCAGTGGATCCAAGTGAGCTAAGTGCCAAGCATCAGGGCAATATCACATGCTTCTGCTGCTTCTTATGTGTTGTCTGTCAACCTGCACACATCCTGTACATGCCAGCCTGGCAAATGTGCACATGCCTCAACCGACAAAGTACGGCCAGGTGTTGTCACGAAGAGGCATGTCATAGAAGTTCCCTTCAAATGCAGCTGCATACCAAGCAAAATTGTGTGACAATCATGCTGGCGGTCAAGTTCATTGTACATGCATGTCAGGCACATATGTGCCCAACTCTGGGCGCCACATACCCCAAATCCAGCAGCAGTTGCAGCCAAATTATGTCACTACAAAGATAGATGCAAGATACATCCATGCTGATTTCAACTTCGAGATTGACTGCAGACACCTTTTGGACCTCCATCAACAGACTGACTACGGCCCTTGAATTGAATCACGCACACGGGTATCACGTGAGGACCCCACAGGCCCCGTAGCCTCAAAGCACAACTTGGGCTAGACCAACACAGAGACTGCCACGTACATCCATGTGGCCTTCACGGTTGACAAACGGCCACCACCACTCAGCAACAACACATGAACCGCAAAACCCTGCATGACATGTGTAGGTAAAGCTCTAACTGCTCGGTGAATCTCGCCCTCCAACCCTCCAACCCTCCTGCATGCTTCCCCTGCTGCTGCACCCCACTGCATATGGGCCCGTAACACTCACTTATGCATGTGCAGTACATGACAGTACCTACAAAAGGTGAAAGTACCCATAACAGAGGGAATAACAGCACAGTGGCAGCATAATGCAGCAGCAGTTCCATCTCCCCATCTATCGACCTTGTGGAAAAGCACACCCTGCAAAGCCATGGCACGATGATTCTGCCCCCGTCTGTGGCAGCAGCTCTTACATTCTGACTCACTGACATCAACACAACTGTTGAGTAATAGTGACCAAAACTGAGAGAGTTTGGTCTCCTGAAGGTGCAAAGAGAGAGAGAGAGAGAGTCAGCCTCAAAAAATGACATCAACTGAACACTGCTCACATGACATGCCACAGTGTGACCCTGCTCACGTAATGGACCCTGATTACGTAATCCCTTGAGCCGCTCACAACCCTGCTTGTAAGCAAAACAGGGGCACAGGCTCCCTTCGCCCCTCCATCCATTCATCATACAGCAAGTGGTGCATACAGGGGGCCTAAGGGGGCCAAGGTGTGCAGTAGCCAGTACATGATGAAGAAGTCAGGAACACAACTCAACAAAAAGAGCAACTCACGGTCTGAGCATGCACTTCACACTGCACTCACCAACAGGCATGTGTGTGAGACGCCACCCCGGCAACGCAAACGATGCAGCACGCCACATGCACAACTCAGGGAAAAGCACCATGCACCGAGACAACTCCAACGTCCTTCCACAAAGGCCAACACATACAAAAAGACAGCGTGACGCGGTCGCAGTACGTTGCTCGCACCCCACCCTCAAACCACGAGCCTCATACACCCTTCTGCCCTCACACATCATGTACAAGGGAGCCTCAGGCTGCTGAACCCTTAGACCCCAGATAACCCTGGGCTCTAAACCTTGGACCCTGACCGCAGCTCGTGAACCCCAGGCCTGACACTCAGACGGTTGGTACCAGAAAGTGCGCCACAGGGCACAGGGGGCCCAAAAACCCAACCCACCATGCAGAAGGAAAGAAGCTGCTGCAGATACTGAAAAGCTTACAGCCAGCTGATGATAACTCAGCACACCACAACACGTCACGCAGCACTGGCTTAGGGTTTAGGGTTACCCCAACCCCCCCCCCCCCCTAAACCCTAAGCCACCTGTCCCACATGTAGAGTTCTTGGGTTGCTGAATTGAAATGTTTGCAGGCAGTGGCCCACGAGGACCTGCCTCAGCATCATGCCACAGCAGTGGCAGTGCCCCACGCAGCTGTGCAGACTGATTACACCTCACCCCAGTGGCACTGTCACCCATGTTTGACACACCAACAGACACGCTGATACTGTACAAGGCACACTCCTCTCACTGTCATGTTGCTGCACCGTATCTGCTGCTGCTGCTGCTGCTGCTGCTGCTGCTGCTGCTGCTGCTGGTGGGGAGGTTGAAACACAGATAGGTCGTCACACAAGCACACACCCTTAGCTTCTGCTGCTGCCGCCGCCACGATTGCTGCCACTGCTGCCAACACCCAGCTCCACATCCTGCTGCTGCTGCTGCTGCTGGGAGCGCCTGCCAAAGGGCCAGCTGAAGCGACTGCTGCTGCCGCCGCCAGACGTCTGCTGCTGCTGCTGCTGAGAAGTGGAAGGTACCTCTGCAATACGTGGGAAACCCAGTGCAACCATATGCAGCATATCAATCATTTCACCAGCAGTAGCAGTCACCCTGGCTGGGGGTCTTTGCACCGGTGCTGCTGCTGCTGCTGCTGCATTGGGTGGCGGCCCCCCACCCCCAGCAGCACCCCCTCCAGGCATCACCCTGTCACCATCCTCCGCTGCTGCCGCTGCTGCTGCTGCTGCTGCTGCTGACCCCTGGCTGCGCCGCAGCCGCCGGCGGCGGCTCCTGCTGCTGCTGCTGCTGCCGTCGGCGCCCTGCTGCTGCTGGGGGGAGAGTCGGCCGCGTAGTGTGCGTGCGAGAGTGCTGGTAGCTAGTAGGCTGCCTTGTAGTGCCACTGCCATCATCTCCTGCTGCTCCACAAGCGACTCATCCAGGACCATTCCCTTGCACAGGGGGCAGGTGATGTCCTGAGGAGCGGAGAGGAGGGGGGGGGGACAAGGGAGAGTGTGAGAGGCAGCGCACTGTTGGCCAACGGGACAGCACAACGGCCCAAGAGGGAAGCTGGAGCCTGGGGGAGGGGGGGGGTGTCAATTGTGAGGAGGCTGCCCTGTAGTGCCACTGCCATAATTTCCTGTTGCTCTACAAGCGATTCGTCAAGCACCATTTCCTTGCACAGGGGGCAGGTGATGTCCTGAGAAAGCGAGGGAAGGGGGGGGGGGGGGGGTAAACAGGGAGTGTTTGAGCGGCAGCGCAATGTTGGCAGAGGCGTTTGGACAATGGCGCGAAAAGGGAAAGGAAAGCTGGAGGAGGGGAAGGGCTGGACTTGGGAGAGGAGGCTGCCTTGTGGTGGCCGCGCAACATCACCACACAGCCCCCCACCCTCCTCTATGACTACGCACCCCATCCCCCAAACCTCACACACAGCTTAGTGTCTCACATACAAAGTTTGAGTGTAACACTGGGCACATCCCCCCCCCCACCACCACCACCACCACCACCACCACCACCACCACCCCACCCCACCCCGGAGCGGGTTTAATTCGGTACTATGGGGCGAAGGCCCCGACAAGGCCGTATGGGGCGGCGCAGCCGCCCCTGCTTTGGGTTAATTGGGTCCAGCCAGTGACGAATTGGGCGCCAAGTGCCGGCGAATTTGCGCCGTGAGCGCGCTGGCAGCAACTGGCGGGGTGACAAGTAGTGCGAATTGTATCGGCAGGTTGCTGTTGCATACTCGACGAATACAGTGATTAATTGGCTCGGCAACCATATTCGGTTGCAGCTTAGCTGAACTATAGCTGAAACTTGCGTTGCTGACATCGCGCCTGGCTGCGGCAGCAGCGACCAGAAGACCACGCGGATGTACGCATCATAAAAGTGCACACTGTCATCACTGGCAGCAGTGGTGCATTCCCACGCTACAAGCGATTTTTCAACCAGCACCAACGCAACTCCGATGCACACCGCCCCTTCCTGAAAGCGTACATGCAACGAAAAACAAACTCAGTACAAAATACTCTGTGTGCTGTACAGCACACATGTACAGTGCACCTCATACTGCAACACAACTTTGTCACTCAACACGTGATTCCAACAAACGAGCCACACAGCCAGCAAGCTGTGCAGCACAGGCAAAGCAGACCGGTTAAGACCCTCGCCACGGGGCTCTCTAGCCCTCTTGATAGACACGACACACATATGTATTGAAGCACAGCAAGGGGCACTGCTGACCAAAGCAACACAAAGTCCAAGGTACCTGACACAGTGGCATTAGTCAACTGCATGCAGCAGGCAACTGTCAAGTCACACCGCATGCGACTGGCATAGTCTCACAACTCTGAAACACCCTACTACACACCATGCACTTGCTGCACAAATCAGCTGCTGGGTCAGCAGCAACACACCACAGTAAAAGTCCTTGTGTAGTAGTCACAACATATGGATGCATCCACGCACGCTGGCAATATCCCTGAACTCAGCATGTGCCAACTGGCCAATGCTGCCGCTGCTACTACCAAACCTCAGGGTACAGCAGCAGCAGCAGCAGCAGCAGCAGCCTCTGGTGCTGCCTCTGCTTCTTCCGCTGGGGGTACAGCAGCAGCAGCAACAGCAGCAGCAGCAGCAGCAGCAGCAGCAGCAGTAGCCTCCGCTGCTGCCTCTGCTATTGGGGGCACAGCAGCAGCAGCAGCCTCTGCTGTTGCCTCTGCTGCCCCTTACAATTTAGCCCTGCTGCTGCTGCACCTGGTGGGGGCACTCGGCCAGCAGGGTGATCTTTGTGGGCTGAAAGATCTTGTTGCCCTTCTGGCTCCACCAGTACTTCTTGCACAGCTTGCACTTGCAGTACTTGCAAGCGTCCTTGCCACCAGGCTGGTGGTCACCTGACATGAACACAGGGTTTGGGTGCTTCTGAGCCTCTCCCATGGTTGTGAGGCCATACCGGACAGCTGTACAAGGCACACAAACCTTTGCTTTCTGAGCCCCACCCCGCCCCACACCCTGGACAGCAGTACAGCAGCGGAGAACAACATGTCAGAAATTGCAGGCTGCGCAATGCATGCTGTCAGTAACAACTTCAGGCTTGTACAAAAGGCCACCGTGTGTGCCAGAACCCTCATTGCCTGCTCCTGCCCATGGCGCTACAAGGCATTGTATATCTGCAGTTTGGACTGTCACACGCACAGCTTACAGCTTTTGGACTGCCCCCCCCCCCCCCCCCACACACACACACATTTCCATACTAGCGTCATTGTTTGACTATCCTTGTCGGATGACTGCTAGCCAGCATGCATGTGCACGCATGCAGTCTCTCTGTCGACACACACACACACACACACACACACACACACCACACACACACACACACACACACACACACACACACACACACACACACACACCCACACACACACACACACACACACACACACACACACACATGTTGGCTACCGCCTCGTTCCTGTTGCCGGCGATTTGCTGGAAGGAAGCCCCCTTGGTGCGCCAGTACCTGATGTCAGCCGACAACTGCCACGTGATGCCGATCTTCTCAGTCAGGATCTCCCAGGGCAGCCGGCTCATGTATGCAGGGCTGAAGTTGGCCAGCAGGAAGGCTGCCTCATTAGTGCTGAAGTTGTAGTCTGCACAAGCAACAACAGTATGTGTTGTAGAGTGTTGAATGTGGCGATATAGAGGTGGCGGTTGCACTAAAACCCGCACACAAATGCTTTCTCCAACTGCTACCCAAGACATGCAGGGGTAGCTGACAAGAGGCCAGGCGCACAGTCACTGTGCGCTAGGGTCTATGTGTGATGCTAGGTGGGCGCAATGGTGTCTGCTGCTGCTGCTGCTGCTTCTATCACTGCTATCAATGCTGCTGCTACTACTGCCGCTGCTGCTACTACTGCTGCAGCCAGCAATCCGACAAGAGAACGTCCCAGCTCATCTCCTTACCCTTGCTTCTCCCTTCGTGTACTGGGCAGCCAGGGCACAGGAGCCCATAGGATATCACATAGAACTGCCCCTCACGGCCGAGGACCGGGTGCATGCTCTGTCTCCAACCATTTGACTGCAGGGGTGCATGCTTGCTGCCACACTTGTGGCACTTGGGTGGTCCGAGGAGGTACTCATTGAACAGCACCTGCACCAGCAACGGCGGTGTGAGTGTCGGCTCACGCTGAGGCTTGGGTGCACGCCTGCAGTCCCACCCAGTCCCAACAGACAGCTGCTGCATGTGCACAACCAAGGCGTCAACTCACCAGTGGGTGGTTGATGAAGATTTTCTGGTCGTACAGGATGAAGTCCTCGATGCTGGCGCTGAGGCTCGTGGCTGGATCCTCACAAACAGGCCCAAACCACCCGCCCCTGGCCTTGATCTGCTGCAGAGGCTTGGGCAGAGCTTCCGTCAACAGGCCCGTTGTCAGGTTGATCAGGCCCCTTTTCACCAGCTTCTTGCCAGGAATAGCGGGGTCTGGTGGGCTGAGGACGTTCCTGACTACCTGTTCTGCCCGATCCCTTGCTGTCACGCACACAGCTGCTGCTGCAGGCGTAGCCATTGCATGGGAATCGCTTGGGCGTTTCGTTGATTTCAGAAGGATCCGAAAAGACGCTCAGGACGTTGCGGGTGCTCGTCTGGTGAGCCCCGTGGCAGTTGCTTAATTCGCTCAGACCGAGTTCGTAGCGCCGGTCCCAGCAGACAGCCCCAGGCTTGGCCGAAGGCTTTCGAGCGTGATCAAAAGAAGTATCAATGCCTTGCATGGGCTTGCTGCGGTCCCAGGAGGCCGGTAATTCGGTGCTTAATTCGGTGCTTAATTCGGTCACCCCATAGTACCCTGAGAAACCCCGGAACACCCCCCCCCCCCCCCCCCCCCCCCCACCCACCCACCCACCCACCCACCCCACCCCACCCACACACAAGATGAGCTTGCATGTATCCCAAGTACTCCATCTGTCGACACACAATCCATCCCACTCACCCTCACGAGCCACTCGTCGATGCACTCAGGATGAAAGTAGTGCCCGCATGATATCACCCCCCCCCCAAACACAGCAGCACCCCTTCCCTAAATAAACACACAAACCCTCTGGCGACACGCATACACGCCCTGCCACTCACCCTCACAAGCCATTCGTCGATGCATCCAGGGTGGAAGTAGTGCCCACAGGGCAGCTGCTTCACATCATCATCAGCAGCAAGGTCACCCGCCTCCCCCCTATACTCCCCAGCACTCTACACACACTATGTTAGTACCCTCTTAGAATTGCTTGCATGTGATTGGCATGCTTACTACATGCTAGCTACTCAAGTAATCCCTGTGCTGACACACCCCACACCCTACACATATACCAAGCTAGAGACAGTAAACCTGGGCATATTCACCACCACCACCCGCAACCAATACCCCCCCCCCCCCCCCAGAAACCCCGGAGCCACTCACCCTCACAAGCCACTCATCAATGCACCCGGGGTGGAAGTAGTGCCCACAGGGCAGCTGCTTCACATCATCGTCAGCAGCAAAGTCATCAAAACAAATCGCACACGGCTCCGTACCACTGGAACTGCTGCCGGGAGGCAAGCTTCCCCCACGCACACCACCACTCCCCGCTGCCGCTGCTGCTGCTGCTGCTGCTGCTGTGGTTGCATTCTTGTGATCGACAGCAGCAGCGACAGCAGAGGGGCCCCCCGGTGCCACCGCTGCTGCTGCCGGTGCTGTGAGAGATGCAGTCGGCACTATCTCCCTCTCCCCTGCATTGCTGCCGCCATTGCTGCCGGCGGCTGCATTGCTGCCGCCATTGCTGCCAGCCGCCGGCGCTGTGCTGACACCAGTTGGCGGGAAACCTGCTCCCGGATCTGAATTGCTGCCGCAAGGAAGGAACTCATCGCACCACCAGAACCACCACCACTACCAGCAGCAGCAGCAGTGCTTCCGGTACCGACAGGGGGTGCCGATACTGTCCTGTTGACTAGGCCGGAGGGAGACCCCCCTGCCTGTGATGTTGAAGTGCGGGAGATGCCTGCTGCCTTGCTGCTGTGGACAGCTGCGTACTTGGACACGGGTAGCGACTCGATGACACTCTGCAGGGGTGACAAGGGCGGAGAGTGGGCGGAGCTATGACGTGATAAACAGGCTGCGTAGTGATGACAGACTGCATATATCATACACATATATCATATATGTGTGGTGTGTGTGTGTGTGTGTGTGTTAGGCACAGGGAGTGTGTATGTGTGTGTGGGGGGGGGTGATGCTTAGATGATGACCAGCCAATCAAAACCTGAAAAGGGGGGGGGGGGGCCTGCACGAGGTGCCTGGTGCCTTGCTGCTGCTGTCAACCACTGAGCTGCTGGACACTCTGCAGCAGTGACGATGACGGAGAGGGGGTGGGGGGGGGGGGGCAGGGGGGGGGGGGGGGGACGTGCTGCATGATATGGCACTCAGGGGGATGCAAAGGGTATGGGGTGCTGTGTTGATCCTGTCCTGTCGTTGAAACTGAGAGGGGGCGCGGGGGGGGGGGGGGGGGGGGGGGGGGGGATAAAGACGCCTGCCGCCTTATTGCTGTAGACAACTGGACATTTTGACACCAGCAGCGACTCAACTGGCAGGCGATTTGATGATACACTGTAGGGGAGGGGGGGGGGATGACACCGGATGAATGATGACCTGCTGTCAGGGAAGTTTGGGGATAGCACACCACAAACAAAAGCCGCGGCCATACTCAAAAACACCTGTTCCAGCGGGTGACGATGTGACGCCCAGATCAACCGCAGACCCATGCACCAAACCGAGCAATGCAGCAACCCTAGACACAATCAACTCCTAGCCAAACATGCCTGCCCTGGTCCGCCACTTGCCCTTGCGCCCAGGACCTCCCCCCTCCCCCAAACAAGCACCACCCCCACCCCCACCACCAGACACACACCCACACACCACAAACAAAAAGTATTTCCAAAAGCACCCATCTGTGGTGTTCGTTTGTTCAAAGTCGCTCCAGCAGGTGACAGCGTAATCCCCAACTCAGCAGCCTGCCGCATGCGCCGCGCAATGCGGCACATCCTATGCAATCAACCCCCAGCCAAACATGCCTGCACCGCTCCGCCACTTGCCATTGTGCGCAGGAGAACCCCCCCCCTCCCCCCCGCCCGCACGCGCCCCGCGCTCCCCCCGAAGAAACACCACCCCCACCCCCTGTTCCACCACACGCACCCAACCACCACAAACATAACCCTCCATACAATACGTGCCCCACCCGTGGTGTTCGTTTGTTGAGTGTGGCCCCAGCAGGCGACAGCATGATCCCCAACTCAGCAGCCTGCCGCATGCGCCGAGCTATGCGACCAATCCTATGCAATCACCCCCAGCGAGACATGCCTGCCCTGCTCTGCCACTTGCCCTTGTGCCCAAGAACCCCCTCCCTCCCCCCCAAAGAACACCCCCCCCCCCACCAGACTCGCACCCACACACCACAAACCAAATGCCTCTTCCATGATACCCCACCCACCTGTGGTGTTCTTTTGTTGAGTGTGGCTCCAGCAGGTGACAGCGTGATGCCCAACTCCGCAGCCTGCCGCATGCGCCGCGCAATGCGGCACATCCTGTAGCAATGGCAGCTCAGCAGTGAAGCCATAATCGCCAGCAGCATGACAAAACTGATGAGGTACACATGCGGCGGCAGCTGCATCGTCCTTCGCTGCCAAGTACTTGCATCCTGGGGACCCCCACGGGAGACTCCGCTGGGGGAGGGGGTGGGGGGGGTGCTGCTGCTGCTGCGGGTGCTGCTAGGGGGCTCTGCAGCAGCAGCAGAGGGTGCGGAGGGTGCTTCTGCTGCGCTGCGGTCGTGCTGCTGCTGCTGGTGCGGTTTGCTGCCCTGTCCTGTATGCCTGAGAAGGTGCCAGGGGTGGGATGGCAGTGAAAGAGGAGAGGGCCTTCGGCTGGGCTGGGGATCCGGTGCTGAGAACGCCTGTAGATCCGTATGCGCGAGTTCGAGGCCGGGAAGGATCGGTCGATGAGGCAATTGCTGCTGCAGGAGCTTCCTCGCGGTGGTGTGGGTGGGTTCAAGTCCTGCTGCTGTTGCTGGTGCTGAGCAGGTGGACAGAACAGCAGCAGCAGCAAGAGAAGGAACGATTCGTTTCTTATGCTGCTGCTGGTACGCTTCTGCATGGACATGGAACGTCCCTGCTCCTGCTGCTACCCCCCTGCTGTTGCAACCCCTGGTGTAGCTTTGCTGTTGTGACCAAACAGCGGACCGCGGAAACCCAGACCGAACCTCGATGCGTTACTGCACGATGCAAGGAAAACATTCATTCATCAGCACTGCCCGAGGATGAATGGCCAAGACCCGCATATGTCAGATACCGGTAAGTGCTGAGCATGCACCCGGGAGGAGCGCCGGGCAGGAACGGGTCAAATAGGGTAATCCGGTTCACAATGCGCCTCGCGCGCCTCAGCTCATACCTGAGGCAAGTATGACAGACCGTGGAAAAGTCCCATCAACCACCCATCATCGTCGATCCTGGATACGCTCTGAATACGTCTTGAAAACTTCTTATAAAACGTAGTGGAAGGTTGAAACAGCCTCGAGACATGCCAGCGACGCTTGTTGTGAGCTTGACCAAACCCCGATGGATTGACCGGGATGAAGTCCCAGGCCGTTACACGGGCTCGAAGCGGGACAGGTACTGCTTCGTCAGAGGTTCTGTTTGCATTTCAAGCGACGCAGCGGCCTATGGCTGCCTTTGTCTGGTCCTGTTTGGCTCTGGCGCGGTGGTACTGCATGGATCCGGGGTGTTTCGCCGGGGAATCCGATACCAGCACTCGAGCAGCTTATTCAGAAACTTTTGAAGTAAGTTGGTTTAAAAATGCACACCGAGTTTGACATGACGTCGTTACCTCAGCATTCGAATGCTGAATTCACCGACGAAACTCACAACTGCCACGTGCCCTAGTAAGTCTGTGTATCTTACATAAGCCCTTTCAAAAGTTATGAAAACGCGTTTCATGTTTCCGGTACACAGGACCAGGGCCTTGCAGGCTGCATGCAACTGCAGCTCAAGCCTGAAGGGTGGGGTGCGCGGTGCTAGCTGCACACTGTGCTGTGACAGCAGCTAGCCGTCTGGATTGCAAATTCACGTTTAGAATCAGTCCCATGTGCGAGGTCTGCACTGAAAGCTGCAGTGAATGTTTGCTCGTGTCTGTGAATGCACAGTGAAGCTGCTCCGATTGACTCAGCCCTACCAGTTGTGATAGTACAGCTGGGACATTGCTGTGGTTGTTGATTGGCCAATGAGCCTTGTGTTGGCACCTCAAATGGCTGGTGTTCAGTCAACATCCAATTACTGATTCGATTAGGGCCCCGCTCGCAGTTGGGTTAGTGGTACCCCTGGAGTCGCCATAACCATGTGTGAGGCCTGCACAAAATGCTTATTGATCTTGTGCATGAAGCTGCCAACTGCTTGCACCAAGTGAGACACTGCACTGGCTTGAGCCTGTGCAATGGCTGGACGACTTTGCTTGGTGAATGTCCCCCATCCAGGGTAGAGGAAGAGAGGGAGGGAAATGGTGGGGGGAAAAATGGTGGGGAGACAACCAGACGCAGAGTTGAATTCGGCCAGGTCTCCTCTCCTTTGTGTTTTTGGGGTGCCAAATGGATGGCCGCCAGTCAAACAATCACTCATCGATGTTACACATGTAGCTATGAAGCTCAAGAGGCCTTGTCAGCCTTTCACTGATCTCACAGAGATGGCAGGACAAAACAGAGAAAACCAAAACAATAAGGATCGAAGCAGAGAGTTGCAGATGTGTGCACGGCACTACACCAGGCCCTCGATCACCCAATCACTCACACACTCACAACACAACAGTTCACCCAGACCCGGGCCAGTGATTGCTGCTTCTGATACAACTGCTGCTGGAACAACTGCTGCTGGAACACTGCTACTATTACAACTGCTGCTGCTGCTGCTGCTGCTGCTGCTGCTGCTGCTGCTGCTGCTGTCGACACAACAGCATAGCCACAGGTTGTGTGACGGGCACCACACTCAACTATACAAAGGGCCCCCCAGTCAATCAGCGGCCCGGGGTGTAACCACCATCACACGAGCCTGTACCAGGAAGAAGCATAACTGCTGGGGCTCTCCTGCTGTTGCTGCTACTGCTGCTGTTGATGAAAGATCGACATGGCCGTACCACGAACGTGAGTGGATGCTGGTGGGCTCCACACCAGCTGCTTCCACGCTGCTGCTGCGCTGCCTGCTGTGGTGCCACTCTGCTGCTGCTGATGCTGCTGGCCCCCGCGGGTGGCGGCGGCGGCGGCTGACCTGAGAATCAGGTCAGCTGTACCACATAACGTGAGTGGCTGCTGGTGGGGCTGCACGCCGGCTGCTGCTGCTGCTGCTGCTGCTGCTGCTGCTGCTGCTGCTGCTGCTGCTGCTGCTGCTGCTGAAGCAGAGAAGAAGTCCGACTTCTCTGATCAGCACGGTTGTACCACAAAGCGTGAGTGGCTGCTGTCAGGGCTCCAGACCGCTGTTTGCACAGTGGGCAAGTGGCGCAGCGCTTGAGCCAGGTGTCAATGCAGGAAGCGTGGTAGCAGTGCTGCACAAAAAATAAAAAGGCATAGCAGACACACAGCGATGCAGCAGCAGCAGCAACAGCAGTAGCAGCAGCAGCAGCAGCAGCAGCAGCAGCACTGGAGTGGCATGCTGAACTTTGCAGCTGCTATGGCGCACCAACATGCTGAATTTGACTGCCATTGCCCCTCTGTGACATGCTTTCACCAGGTGTGTTTTGTGCTGACAGGGCCCTTGTAACGCTCACCCCTTCCGTCCCCGCCAAACATCCATTTGAACAAGCTTTGTATGCCAGCTGCCTGGTGACGCACCTTTTATTATTGCCAAACCTCGACACAATGTCCTCTTCTACTCCACGGGCCCCCCTCGGGTCACATACGGGGTCTCCGCCCCCCCCCCCCCCTTTTCCTGGGACACACATGCTATTGACTAACCTGGCATGGCAGTTGTTTGATGAGGTCTCCTGTCTGGTAGTCAGCAAAGCAAATCACACAGGACAGATCACCATCCTGCACCACAGATGAGCTGCTGCTGCTGCTGCGGTGTCACTGCCAGCTTCATCCGATGGCAGTTGGCAACTGCTGCCGCTGCTGTTGCTGACAATGGCACCACCAGTGCTGCTGCTGCTGCTCCTAATGTGTGTTGGCCTCATTGCTGAAGTTGCTGATGTTACTGCTGCTGCTGCTGCTATTACCTATGGCTGCTGTACTGTCTATCTAGTGTGCACGTGCTGCTGCTGCTGCCTCAATTGCTGCTGTGGTCCTCTTGTGTACCCTGCTGCTGCTGCTGCTGCTGCTGCTGCTGCTGCTGCTTTGCTTCCTGATCAGGTGGCTGGTGTTTCTGATCTGAGCTAGAAAAGCTGTCATCCTGCTGCTGCTGCTGCTGCTTGCTGCTGCTGTTGTCTCCCGTGTACTGACAGGAGCACTGGGCTCCTCTTTGTTTTTTGCTGCTGCTGCTGCTGCTGCTGCAGCTGCTGCAACTGGGTGCGGCTGCATGGGTAGTCAGAATCCTGGCTTGGTGACCAGCAGGGGCT